>ML277391.1:34027-64760 GCA_005239495.1 Nicotiana undulata
TGTACATGAGTATACACTTGTGGGTGATTCTATAGTGGTAGATCGAGTCTACCGTGCTTGCGTAGTAGCTATTGGTGGTCTGGAGACTCAGGTTGATCTTTTGCTTCTTGATATGGTTGACTTTGATGTTATATTGGGGATGGACTGGCTATCTCCCTATCATGCTATTCTGGACTGTCATGCCAAGACAGTGACCTTAGCCTTGCCAGGAGTACCTCGTTTAGAGTGGAGAGGGACTCCTAGTCATTCTTCTGGTAGGGTTATTACTTATATGAAGGCTCGGCGCTTGGTCGAGAAGGGTTGTTTGGCCTATTTGGCCTATGTTCGTGATTCTAGTGCTGATGTTCCTTCTATAGAGTCGGTGCCCATGGTTCGTGAATTTCCAGAGGTATTCCCTGCTGACCTGCCGGGTATGCCACCTAACAGGGATATTGATTTTTGTATTGAGCTAGTTGAGGGCACTCAGCCCATTTCTATTCCCTGTATCGTATGGCTCCGCCAGAGATGAGGGAGTTAAAGGAGATGTTACAGGATTTGTGGATAAAGGCTTCATCAGGCCTAGTGTTTCACCTTGGGGTGCTCCAGTATTGTTTGTGATGAAGAAAGATGGCTCAATGAGGATGTGTATTGACTACCGACAGTTAAATAATGTTACTATCAAGAACAAGTATCCTTTGCCGAGGATTGATGACTTATTTGATCAGCTTTAGGGTGCTACGGTGTTCTCTCAAATAGACTTGAGGTCTGGTTATCATCAGCTGAGGATTAGGGCTTCTGATGTGCCTAAGACAGCTTTTCGCACTCGTTATGGGCATTATGAGTTCTTGGTCATGTCGTTCGGGTTGACCAATGCCCCCGCTGCTTTTTTGGAGTTGATGAATCGGGTATCCAGGCCTTATCTGGACTCTTTTGTGATCGTGTTTATAGATGATATTTTGATATACTCTCGTAGCCTAGAGGAGCATGAGTAGCACCTTAGAGTCGTCATCCAGACTCTGAGAGATCGGCAGTTGTATGCCAAGTTTTCTAAGTATGAGTTCTGGTTGAATTCTGTGGCATTCTTGGGCCACGTGGTATCGGCAGAGGGCATTCAGGTGGATCCGAAGAAAGTTTTAGCAGTTAGAGATTGGCCTACGCCCACTTCAGCCATAGAGATTCGGAGTTTCTTTGGCCTAGCAGGCTATTATCGCCGATTCGTGGAGGAGTTTTCATCTATAGCAGCCCCTATGACCAAGTTGACGCAGAAGAGTGTTCAGTTCAGATTGTCAGAGGAGTGTGAAGCGAGCTTTCAGAAGCTCAAGACAGCATTGACCACAGCACCGGAGTTGGTATTGCCCACAGGTTCAGGTTCTCATACCGTGTATTGTGATGCTTCGAGAGTTGGGCTTGGTGCAGTGTTGATGCAGGATGGGAAGGTTATAGCCTATGCTTCACGTCAGTTGAAGATTCATGAGAAGAACTATCCAGTCCATGATTTGGAGCTTGCAACCATTGTTCATGCCTTGAAGATTTGGAGGCACTATTTGTATGGGGTGTGAGGTATTCACTAATCAAAAGAGTTTGCAATACTTGTTTAAGCAAAAGGAGTTGAATATGAGGCAGAGGAGGTGGTTAGAGTTGCTGAAAGATTATGACATTACTATTCTCTACCGTCCGGGAAAGGTCAATGTTGTGGCCGATGCCTTGAGCCGGAAGTCAGTCAGCATGGGTAGTTTGGCTTATCTATCAGTTGGATAGCGGCCTTTAGCTTTGGATATTCAGGTGTTAACCAATCGATTTGTTAGATTGGAGGTTTCTGAGGGTGGCAGTGTTTTGGCCCATACCGTCGCTCGTTCTTCATTGTATGATTGCATTGGCGCCAGGCAGTATGAGGATCGTCATTTGTGTGCTCTTAGGGATGCGGTTCGGCACGGACGTGCCAAGCAGGTCAAAGTTGACGCTGAGGGAGCTCTGAGATTGCAGGGTCGTATATGTGTTGCGGATGTTGATGACCTTCGTGAGTTAATATTGCAGGAGGCCCATAGTTCCCGGTATTCCATTCATCCGGGCGTCGCGAATATGTACCTGGACTTACGGCAGCATTATTGGTGGCGTAGAATGAAGAAGGACATTGTGGCTTATGTGGCTCGGTGCTTGAATTGTCAGCAGGTTAAATATGAGCACTAGAGACCCGGTGGTTTGATGCAGTAGATTCAACTTCCCGAGTGGAAGTGGGAGCGTATCACGATAGATTTTGTAGTTGGACTCACACGGACTCAGAGGATGGTTGATGCAGTATGGGTTGTTGTAGATAGGCTGACCAAGTCAGCATATTTCATNACAACATTTCATCCCCAGACGGACGGACAGTCCGAGCGTACTATTCAGATTTTGGAGGATATGTTGCGAGCTTGTGTCATTGATTTTGGTGGTTCATGGGATCAGTTCTTGCCCTTAGCAGAGTTTGCCGACAATAATAGTTACCGGTCGAGCATTCAGATGGCTCCGTATGAGGCGTTGTATGGTAGGCGATGTCGGTCTCCGGTCGGATGGTTTGAGCCTGGGGAGGCTAGATTGTTGGGTTTTGAGTTAGTCTAGGATGCTTTGGACAAGGTAAAGATTATTCAGGATAGGATTCGTACAACTGAGTCTAGGAAAAAGAGTTATGCGGATCGTAGAGTTCGAGATTTGGCTTTCATGGTAGGAGACCAGGTGTTCCTCCGAGTGTCGCCTATGAAGGGCGTGATGAGATTCAGAAAGAAGGGCAAGTTGAGCCCCAGGTATGTTGGTCCATTTGAGATATTGGACATGGTAGGAGAGGTGGCCTACACACTTGCCTTCCCACCACATTTATCAGCAGTACATCTAGTGTTCCATGTATCCATGCTCCAGAAGTATAGTGCGGATTCATCTCATGTTATTAACTTCAGCAGTGTCCAGCTGGACAAGGATCTGACTTATGAGGAGGAACCGGTAGCTATATTAGATAGGCAGGTTCGTCAGTTGAGGTCGAAGAGTTATCCTTCGGTCCGTTTTCAGTGGAGAGGTCAGCCTGTCAAGGCAGCTACTTAAGAGTCCGAGTCCAATATGAGAAGTCGTTATCCCCATCTTTTCTCAGACTCAGGTACTTTTTTTATGTCCGTTCGAGGACGAACGTTTGTTTTAGAGGTGGAGATTGTGATGACCCAAAAGGTCATCCTAACATAATTTTAGCTAAATTTGTGTCCCGAGGCCCCGAAAGCCTCCGTTAATCTCACCTCGATATGCGTGTGCATCCCGGGCGTTTAGCCGTGAAGTCCTTATGTTGAAATTTGATAAAAATGGAATTTTATGATAATTAAATGAATAAAGTTGACTTAGGTCAACATTTTTGGTAAACGGACCCGGACCTGTGATTTGACGGCCCCGGAGGGTCCGTAGGAAAATATGGGACTTGGGCGTATGCCCGGAATCAAATTCCGAGGTCCCAAGCCCGAGAAATGAATTTTTAAAGAAAATTATTTTCTGAAAATAATAAAGGATTTTGAAAATGAATTATTATGTGAGAACCGCGTTACCGGCCGATATTATGGTTTTGGAGCCCGAAACAGGTTTGTTATATGTTATTTGTCCTATCTGTGAAATTTGGTGTAAAACGGACTTGATTTGATTAGTTTCGGATCAAAATGAGGAAAAATTGGAGTTAATGAAGTTTTGAGATTTTTAAAGAATTTAAAATTTGGCTTGAAAGGTGATTTTATGTTCTCGAGGTCCGAATGAAATTCCGAGATCGGGAATGGTTCCGTTGTGTAATTTATAACTTGTCTGCAAAATTTGAAGTCATTCTGAGTAGTTTAGGCCGGTTCGGCGGATTGAAGTGAATTCTAAATTTCAAGTTCTTAGATTTGATTCAATTTGGTTTTGGGGTTGAATTTTGAATTTCGTTGATGTTCTTCATGTTCCGGAAGTTCGAGCGAGTCCGTATCGTGAATACAGACTTGCCGATGCTTTTGGACGGGGTCCTGAGGGGCTCGGGTGTGTTTCGGACCCCCGGGAGCTAAGTTGGAAAAACCAGAAATTTCTGCTATCTAGTTTCCTTCTTTGCGATCGCAGAAGGTGGGTTGCAATCGCAGAGAAGGATTTTTCTGGGTTGTTAATTGTTCTCTGTGATCGCAGCTTCCTCTTTGCGATCGCAGAGGTCTGGGTTCCACACCTTCGCGATCGCAGTCTTTCCTCGCGATCGCATAGAGTCGCGTCTGGGCCGGGCGAAGTTTTTTCTTCGCGATCGTAGGACCTCTGCCGCGATCGCAGAGGTCTGGCCAGTTGGCCTTCGCGATCGCAGAGGTCTGGCCAGTTGGTCTTCGCGATCACATGCCCGTTGTCGCGATCGTAGTTAAGGAATCCCTGGGCAGTTTTATAAAATACGGGACTTAGCATTTTTCCTCCATTTTCATCTTCCTATTCAAGTTTTTAGAGAGCTCTTCAAGGGACCTTCCACTACTGTTATTGAGGTAAGTAAATTCCATAGTTTTACTAGTTTCAAACACTGACTCCTAGTTAAATTCACTACTAAATCATCTAAATATCATAGAATTAGGTGGTAATTCTAGGGTTCTTAAGGATTTTGGAATTTTCCATGTTAGGCCATGAATTCTTGCATAAATTACATAACTTCGATCCTTAGACTCCGGGTAATTTATTCCTTCATGAATTTTCGAAAATCTGAACGTGTGGGCCCGGGGTCGAATTTTAGTATTCTTGGAAGAATAGTAGGAAATAAATAATTAGGCTATGGGTTTGATTTATTGAGCCATTATTGATATACTTGGGTTGATTATGTCTAGATAATACCGTTCCAGAGTCGGATTCTAAAGGAAAGGTTGTGATTGAGGCTTGACTTGCATTTTCGGAGCCGAGGTAAGTGTTTGGCTTAACCTCAGTTCGAGGGATTAGGTATAGAGTCTTATTTCCAATGTGTAACTCATGTCCAACGTATAGGCGGGGTGACGAGTGCCTATGCATTGCGGTCAAGCATGCCCGTGAGTCAATTATGATGAAACTTACTGTGTTCTTAATATTCTCCGCACTATGAGTAATTGGTGAATTAAAAGTGATACCTTGATGTTGTTTCATGACGTGGAGAGTTAATGAGTTATTTGTTTCAGTTAAGGCTTACACGGTTGAAATTGTATTTCTGATACGAGGTTGGTTAAGCTGAGACCCTTGTCGGGCATTTGTTGATGTTGTAATTGATGATTTCTCCTTGTCGGGACGATAGAATATTATTGAGAATTTCCATGCACTTCAGACTTCTTAGTGTTGACTTTTACATTATATTGTTGCTTTGTTTGATTATTTATATGCACGGGGGGACATTCCGTGCCGAGTGTTATTGTATACGCACAAGGGGACATTCCGTGCCGAGTGTTATTATATACGCACGAGGGGACATTCCGTGCCGAGTGATTGTGAGGTTATGCATGAGGGGACATTCCATGCCGAGTGTTATTATATATGCACGAGAGGACATTCCGTGCCGAGTGATTGTCAGGTTATGCACGAGGGGACATTCCATGCTGAGTGTTATTATATATGCACGAGGGGACATTCCATGCCGAGTGTTATTATATATGCACGAGGGGACATGCCGTGCCTTTTGTTGTTCATTATCTGTTTGAGAAGTTAAATTCCTGCCTTTATCTTTACATTTCAGTGATTACCCTGCTCTACGGTACTAGCATTTTTGTTGCCCCTTTTACCCCCAGCATGTTCTCCCCTTATCTGTCTTACTTGCTTATTTCTGTCGATATTCTCCTGTTATTATATAGAATTGCACAGGTACNGTCGAGGTAAACTCGCAGACGTTCGTGGGCCTTGGCGTCACCTTCTACTCTTCACTTTCAGCTCTGTCTTACTTTATACTTCAAAGACAGTCCTACGTACTTATTTTCAGACCTTTGTTTTTAGTAATCTCTTAGACAGTTCGTGAGTATGTGACACCAGTTCTGGGATTTGTATATGGGTTTTACTTCGAAATTGCTATGTTATTTTTTTGCTATTTGTTAACCTTCATATTGTTGACCATCGATGCTTTAGTTATCTTATCTGTGTTAGTTGTTAATTAATTTTATCTAGTTCAAATGTTGGCTTGTCTAGCGGGTTCAACGTTAGACGCAGTCATGGCCCGAAGGTGGGATTTCGGGTCGTGACATTCATGAGATTACGAGATAACTGATAATACCCGCATAGTATGGGATTGAATTTCAGGACAAACAGTGAGGACATAGAGGTACTAAACAGCCTGAGTAACCTAGGATAACAAATCAGTTTTGCAAAAACATGTGCATACCAGAAACCAAGTAACAAACAAATAATCATTCAAACCTATATAAATATAGTAGATCCAGTTTAATGCATACTACCAAGGAATGGACAGGTTCATAACATGCTAATTATAAGTTGACTTAGAACAGAATTAACATGCTAAGTGAAAACATGCTAACTACATATTGAAAAGTTTCAGAATACCAGTAAACTACATCAGTAAGAAAACACATAGATTCTAACTACATATTGAGAAGTTTCAGAATATCAGTAAACTACAGCAGTAAGAAAAAAACACATAGAGTTTGAAGCTATGATTTAAATCAGAACATACCACTTAAGGGAGTAGACACAAAGCGAAGAACAGTAGAGTGAAATAGCTAGCCTTGGCTTATAGCCGGCTAGTTTCAGTGACACAAGCAAGTAATAAGAAAGAGAAGAAAAGCTTTGAGTGTGTGAGAGCTGTTTGAATTAATGTGTTCATCTATTTGAATGAAAAGAGAAGAGAGTATATATATTAGTTTGAAAGCTAGGTAAATAAGGCAAGAATCAATTTGTTCAGTAATTGAAGAACTCAGAATCAATTAAAGTAAAATCGGTCCAAGTCTTCCCTTAATTAAGGGAGTCATTTCAAACGGTAGAGAGCATGTAACAAATAAGGAAAGAATTCAAACAGTATAGGTATAGAACAGGCAATTAGGGATAGATTCATAAAGTTCTAATTAAGGAAATGACAGTAAGAATCAATTAATAATATAGTCAATCACATAATACGGTAGGAAAATAATTTATAAGTTGTAAAAACAAAAAAGTAGTCGGAACTCAGTAAAGAGTATCAACACAGGAAATCAGGGATTCAAAGAATCTGAAAATTTTACTAATATTAAGGGAAACATTATAGACTTCTATGAATAACAAGTAAACTGAGTATAACAAGAAAGAGACAAGTCAGAAACCCTAATAAGACATTATTAGGGTAAAATCATAAAATATTCTAATTAATCGAAGCATACTCATGAGAATCAAACATACAAACAAATCGAATGAACAGTTAGCAAGAATGAACTCAAAATCCAAGACTAAAGCCAAAAATTAGGGTTTTCAACATAACTAGTTAGGTTAAGGGAGAACTTAATAAAAATCATTTAAACGCAATAAGAATCATAGAATAACACTTAAAATCAGAGAAAATCGCTTTGAAGATAAGTTTCAGAAACCCTAGTTATGAAGAAAATGAAGTTACGCTTTGAAAGTCGAAGGGTTTTCATAAAACAAGCACAAAAAAAAATAGTTCCAATATCTTCATATTTGTTATAGATCTAAAGATTTAAGAGATGAAGTTAGGGTTTTGAGAGAAATAACCCAGAGATAGAGAGAGACCGGCTTAAAAACCATAGGTCTAGCAAGAAAAAATAGAACGATCTTACTCAATCGAGCCATGGTGGCCTGAGAACGGTGAGGACAAGCCACAGGATGTGAGTGAACGACCACTGGTCCCTTGAGGACCTCAAGACAACAAGAATCCCGGTCATGGGGGGAGCCATTGAAGCTGGGAACGGTGGTGAGCCACCATTATTAACGGCGAGCAAGCAACGGCTGAGGGGATTTAGGTTAGGGCAGAGGGAGTTTGAGAGAGAATGAGAGGAGTGTGACGGCGGAGAGGGTGAGGAAATGAGGGGTGTGGGGGTATTGGTGTTAGGTTAATTAAGGAAAGAACAAATCCGGGTCGTTGAACAAAATTGATCAACGGCCAAGATTTAACCAGCGTTGGGCCGGGTAGGATTTAGGAATTGGGCCTGGGTCTTTGGGCTAGTATAATTAGGTGTTTGGGCTGGTTTAATTTAGGATATAATTGAAATAGAAATAGGCCATTTGTTAAATACCAGAATTAAATTAGTCAAAATAATTTATAACTTAATTAATAATTATAAAAAATAAATCCTATGGATGGAAATAATTTTAAAATGATTATTTAGTATTTAAAAATATAAAGTATTGATTTCTGGTAAAAATGATACGAAAATTATATACATGGGTTATAATTGCAAAGTTATTGCAATTATAGCCAAAAGGTGCCAATTTGGCTATTTATGGAATAATTTGGCCTTAATAGGACCATAAGTAATAAATTAAATCAAGAAATGTTTTTGAAATCATTTGTGATGCAATTATGTTATTATTTGTTGGAAATAAATACTGGATAAATTAATAAAAATGTAGAAAAATTATGGAAAAATACCAATTGGTATTAATGCATGATTTTGAAGGTATATATGCAATTTTAAAATATTTTGGAAAAAATTGGGTATCAACAGGAACTGGAAGACTTGAAGGGATAAATAGTATAGCTCCCGTCCCTAATAGAGAGAGAATGTTAGGAAACTCCAACTGCCAATGGATGGAGCAAGGGTAGCTAAAAGGAAAAAAATGTCTTGTTCGAAGTTTTCAGAATAAAGTGATAGACATAAATATTAGCGGGAAATCAGTAAAAAAAGTTAACGAAGTATTGTGAGTAAGATGTAATACATGGATGACATAGGTAGATCAAAACGATGACAGAATTATAGAGTTTATAGTTAAATGAAGGAAAATACGAAAGGTGACATGCCTTGAGATAACAAAGAAGTATAGGATAAAGTCATATCCTTATTCGAGAAATACGTTGTTGACTCTAAAGCGACTACCGGAAGGAAAAGTTAGACCCCAGAATAATAGAAATCAGTATGGGCTAGTGAACAAGATAAATAAACATGAATTAGGGATGGAGTGATTTGAAAATGGCTGGCATCATGAGAATTTCAGATTGCGTTCCGACGATAATAGAATGGACAATAGAAGAAGATTCATGAGAAATTCAGAGAATGGTCATTCAGGAAGATGCTTCCCTAAAGTAAACAATGTGAGCAAAGTTAAGCTTAAGGGACTTTGTGTGCCAGTTATACTAAGTGTCACATTCGCGAGTAAGGAATTTTGTTATCCTTGGTACAGAAGGATTACCGCAAGGCAGGTAAGGGTCATCGATGATGTGAAATGACGCCAAAGATGAAGAGGTAAAACATCTATATGTAGGCCATCATAAATCCAACTCTTAGTACTCCCCTAAAGGGGGAATATGGAGTTATGAAGCATTAAGTCAGAATTAAGTGGTTCTAGTAATCATGGAATGGTAAAGGAAGGATACGGTAAAAACAAAAAAAGAATGAGATTATACTTATTCAGCTCTTACGTATATGCTACGATTCCAGGACATTAAGCAAGCACGACATCAAGGAGAGGAAGTAAAGGTTCCTACCCGAGATGTTATTAATAGATAATGAGCCTTTACGGGACGTAAGTTAAGACAAAGGAAATTGTGATGACCCAAAACGGGGTCATCTTATGTGAATCTAATTTTGATTGTGTTCCGAGGCCCGAAAGCCACCATTAATCTCACCTCGATGTGCGTGCGCATCCCAGGCGCGTAGCCGGGAAGCCTTTATGTGAAACTTGATTAAGAGTTAAATTTTTTATAATTAATTGAATAAAGTTGCAACATTTTTGGCAAACAGACCCGGATCCGTGATCCGACGGTCCCAAAAGGTCCTTAGGAAAATATGGGACTTGGGCGTATGCCCGGAATCGAATTCTGAGGACCCAAGTCCGAGAAATGAATTTTTAAAGAAAATTATTTTATGAAATTATTAAAGGCTTATGAAAATGAACCTTGATGTGGAACCTGTGCTGCCGGGCCCGTATTATGATTCCGGAGACCGGAAAAGGTTCAATATGTGTTATATAAGTTATCTGCGAAATTTGGTAAGAAACGGACTTGATTTGATTGGTTTCGGATCAAAATGAGGAAACAATTGGGGTTAATGAAGTTTTGAGGTTTTTAAAGAATTTGAAATTTTGCTTGAAAGGTGATTTTATGTTCCCGAGGTCCGAATGAACTTCCGAGACCAGGAATAGTTCCGTTCTGTCATTTATAACTTGTCTGCAAAATTTGAAGCCATTCAGAGTAGTTTAGGCCGGTTCGGCGCATTGAAGTGAATTCTAGAATTTCAAGTTCTTAAGTTTTGAATCAATTTGGTTTTGGGGTAAAATTTCAGTTTCGTTGTTGTTTTCCATGTTTCGGAAGTTCGAGCGAGTCCGTATCATGAATACAGACTTGTTGGTATATTTGTACGGGGGCTCGGGTGGGCCCAGGTGCCTCCCGGACACCGTACGAGGCCAAAAACCAGCTAAAATAACTGCTGATCCAGCTGTTGCTGGTGTGACCGCAGGTGCGGTTGCTGAGCCGCAGGTGCGGGACCGCTCCTACGGTACCAGCCTCGCAGGTGCGGAGCATCCGCTGGTGCGGAAACCCCTCCGCAGGCGCGACCTCAGCCCCTTGCCCAAAGTCCGCAGGTGCGAGCTCCAGGCCGCAAGAGCAGGACCGCTGGCGCGGACTCCTTCTCCGCAGGCGCGATGCCAGGGTCCCAGGCCCTTTTCCGCAGGGGCGGTGATTTTCTCGCAGGTGCGGGACCACACCTGCGGTCCCAAGGTCGCAGGTGCGGAAATCACTGTTGCCAGCCCCTTTTTAAATGTCCAAATTATGGGTTTTTCTCTATTTTTCTCACCATCAACTTCCATTAGAGAGCATCAAAGCTTGGGCAGCATCTCCCACGACCACCCACTATAAGAGGTAAGTTAAACCCCATAATCTTCTAGCTTTAGCATTAATTCCTACTTAAATTCACTACTATATTATCTAAAAATCATAGAATTAGGTAGTAATCTTAGGGTTCTTGAGGATTTTGTAATTTTCCATTTTAGGCCATGAAGTCAAGTAGAAATCACACCTTAGTGATCCTTAGGCTATGGGTGAGTAATCCGTTCGAGAATTTTCGAAATTTGATCATGAGGGACCGGGGTTGGAATTTGGAAATTCTTCAAGAATGGCGACTTTATTGAATAGCTAGGATAATTTCTCACATTNCCAATTGTTGTCCGAGGGGTATATTTTACACGAGGTGAGTCTCCTTTCTAACCTTGTAAGAGGGAATTGTCCCCATAGGTGATGTATATGCTATGTGTAAATTGTTTGGGGGCTACGTACGTGCCAAGTGACGAGAGTCCGTACGTAGCGGCTATTATTGTTATGTCTGAGTAGTTAGGCCCACATCATGCCTTGTATGCTTTCTTATAATGCCTGATATGTTTCCTTTGTAGTGCTTCATATGATTTATTGGAACGCCATATGTATTATGAAATTATGTTTTGTATCGTGTTATTCTTCTAAGGCTTTATGGAAAAGAAATTGTGAAATATATGGGAGCACGCCGTACGCCACGGCGGAATTGAAAAGAAATTGTGAAATATATGGGAGCGGGCCGTACGCCACGGCAGAATCGAAATGTAATTGAAATATATGGGTGCGGGCCGTACGCCACAGCGGAATTGTAAAGAAATTGTGAAATATATGGGAGCGGGCCGTACGCCACGATAGAATTGAAAAGTAATTGAAATATATGGGATCGGGCCGTACGCCACGGCAGTGTTGAAAAGAAATTGAATATAATATGGGATCGGGTCGTACGCCACGGCAAGTGTAGAAGGTACCTTATGGGAGCGGGTCGTACGCCACGACGGATCTAAGAAATTGTGATTATTGTTTCGTTCGGTGGTCTTACCCTTGAAAGTGCTTTATTGTTAAGTTCAGCAACTGTTTGGATTTTTCTGCTTTTGGTATATATCCTTGTTGCTTATTTCTCTGCGATGCCTACTGTATTTCATCATATTCTATCATATGTTATCACTGCTGGACCTTAGTGAGTATCGAGTCGACCTCTCGTCACTACTTCTTCGAGTTTAGGCGGGATACTCACTGGGTAAATATTTATCTAATATGTACTCATGCTGCACTTTCTTTTCCTTTCTGTACTAGACTGTACAGGTCTGGAGGCTGGCGCGTCTGACTATCAGGCCGGTGCTAGATATTGATAGCGTGGTCATACTTCACGGTGAGTTGCTTTCCCGGCGACTTCCTAGCAGCACCCTGGAGCTCTTTTGCTATATTTCTCTGTCCATTTCATTCAGAAGGAGACTCTCTATATATTCTAGTCATTGTATATTCTGTAGTTTCCCATGACACTCGTGACACTAGTTCCTGGCACACACGCATAGTGTATATTTATATTTTTGGGGTTTTGGGATATATATATATGTGTACGTTTTATTTCGGCTTTGTACCTACTATGACTTTACCTTCATTCAAGGCTAGTATCATGTTAGTTGTTATAAACTGGTAATCTTTGACTTGTTTAATTAGATGGGAAGGGTATCACTTAGTGTAAGTTGTGTTGGCTTGCCTAACCCCGCCGTTGGGCGCCATCGCGACCTGAATCAAAATTTGGGTCGTGACAAAATGGTATCAGAGCACTAGGTTCACGTAAGTCTCACGAGTCACGAGCAGGCTCAGTAGAGTCTTGCGGATCGGTACGGAGACATCTGTACTTAACTTCAGGAGGCTATGGGGTGTTAGGAAACTTCCCTTTATTCATATCCTGTCGTGCAATCTATGATGTACTCAAACTTATTCTTTTATTCTCTCACAGATGGTGAGGACGCGTGCATCCAATGTTCTTGGTCCGGGAGAGGCCGCTGCCCCGGCTGCCCAAGGTCGGGGTAGAGGTAGGGGCAAAGCACCTGCTCGAGGCAGGGGACGAGGACGTCGCAGAGCTACGCTAGTGGCACCACCAGAGAGCCCTATTATGGAGGAACAGGATGAGGTGCCTTCAGTAGAACCTGCTCCAGTGGATTTCATGACGGGGCCAGGCTTCCAGGAGGTCATGAGCCGTATGCTGAGATTCATGGACACTATGTTTCAGGCTGGTTTATTTCCAGCGGACCCTGCTACTTCTCAGGCAGGAGGGGGAGTCCAGACTCCTACCGCTCAGGCCATAGGTCAGGCAGCAGCAGCACGTCATTCCCCGGGCACACCACCCGTGGGAGGGGTTCAACCCGTAGTAGCAGCCCAGAGCCCAGGCCAGTTGCAGAGGGTGACCAGCAGAAGATGTTGGATAGATGGACCCGACTTCGCCCTCCAGTCTTCGGGGGTGAGCGGGGAGATGATTCTCAGGATTTTATTGATAGGTGCGGGGACAGACTTGCCAACATGAGGATTTTGGAATCCCATGGAGTGGATTTCACCACATTTCAGTTAGAGGGCAGAGCTCGCAGGTGGTGGCAGTCATATATTCTCAACAGGCCAGCAGATTCTCCTCCTGTCACATGGGATCAGTTCGCTCAGTTGTTTCTAGACAGATACATTCCACCTTCTGAGAGGGAGGAGCTACAGGGTCAGTTTGAGCGACTAGAGCAGGGGCATATGTCATTGACTGATTATGAGGCTAGATTCCGAGTTGTCTCGCCATGCCCTTATGATATTGCCTACTGATGCCGAGAGGGTGCAGCGGTTTGTGGCAGGCTTGCNATTAAGGGTTACCGTATGAGGAACAGGGAGCAGGGTCAGCCCGGTCAACAGGACAAGAGGGTCAGGGTCACAGGTGACTTCAGGGGTTCTCCAGCTAGGGGTAGAGGTCAGTTGGTAGGCGGCCAGTTCAGTAGGCCCTCATATTCAGCACCTCCACTACCTCCCAGGGGTATTTCAGTGAGGCCTCAGTTCGGCGCTATGCCAGAGCGTTCCAATCGTCCCCCAGCCACCCAGGGTGCACCCAGCAGCTATTACAGTCATCAGAGGTCCTCTAGTTCCTATTTCAGTTCCTTACCAGAGGGTTCACATCGCCCTCCATCTATTCAGGGTTCTTCCTCTTTCGGGCAGCGGGCTGTAGCACCAGGAGGTTGTTTCGAGTGTGGGGAGCCGGGTCATACGTGGAGGTTTTGTTCCAGGTATCGGGGCAAAGCAGTGCAGCAGAGTTATCAGCCTAGGAGTTCAGCACTAGCAGTCCGGCCACCTCGAGATGGAGGACAGGTCGGCAGGAGCCGTCCTAAAGGGGGAGGCAAGTCAGGAGGAGGTCTGTTAGTTCCTCTTCACTCTGGGGGAGTTCAGTCTTCAGGAGCCTCAACCAGATTTTATGCCATTCCGGCCAGATAAGATGCAATGGCCTCAGACGCCGTAATCACAAGTATTATCTCAGTATGTAGTAGGGAGGCTTCGGTACTATTTGATCCAGGATCCACGTATTTATATGTATCCGTACTATTTTCTCATTTTCTGGATATCCCTCGTGAGTCCTTGTGTTCTCCTTTATATGTGTGCACTCCTATGGGTGATTCTATGGTGGTAAACTGAGTCTACCGGTCTTGTGTGGTCACTTTCTACGGTTTCGATACGAGAGCAGATCTTTTATTGCTGGATATGATTGATTTTGAGGTTATCCTAGGCATGGATTGGCTATCTCCTTATCATGCTGTGTTAGATTGCCATGCCAAGACAGTCACTTTAGCCATGCCTGAGTCGCCTAGACTAGAATGGAGAGGTTCTTCAGTTAGTGCCTCCAGCCAAGTTATTTCCTTCATAAAGGCTTGGCACATGGTCGAGAAGGGTTGTTTGGCCTACCTTGCTTATGTGCGGGACACCACTGCCGAGTTTCCTACCATTGATTCAGTGCCTGTTGTTCGAGAGTTTCCGGATGTGTTTCCTTCGGATCTTCCAGGCATGCCTCCAGATCGAGATATTGACTTCTGTATTGATTTGGCCCCAGATACTCACCCTATTTCCATCCCCCCTATCGTATGGCTCCTAAGGAGCTGAAGGAGTTGAAGGAGCAGCTTGAGGAGTTATTGGTAAAGGGGTTCATCAGGCCGAGTGTGTTGCCGTGGGGTGCTCCAATCTTATTTGTGAAGAAGAAGGATGGGTCTATGCGGATGTGCATTGACTATCGCCAACTAAATAAGGTTACCATTAAGAATAAGTATCCTCTGCCGCGCATCGATGATTTGTTTGATCAGTTACAAGGTGCTCGTGTGTTTTCTAAGGTTGACTTGAGATCGAGTTATCATCAGCTGAGGATTCGGAATTCAGATGTTTCGAAGACTGCATTTCGTACCAAATATGGCCATTATGAGTTCCTGGTGATGTCCTTTGGTTTGACTAATGCCCCAGCAGTGTTCATGGACATGATGAATAGGGTATTCAGGTCGTATATTGATTCCTTCGTCATCGTCTTCATTGATGACATCTTGATTTATTCACGGAGCCTGGGTGAGCATGAGCAGCACTTGAGAGTTGTGCTACAAACCTTGCGGAATAGAAGTTGTATGCTAAGTTCTCCAAGTGTGAGTTCTGGTTAGACTCCGTGGCATTTTTGGGGCATGTGGTATCCGGGGAAGGTATCAAGGTTGATCCTCAGAAGATTGAGGCGGTTCAGAGTTGGCCGCGCCCTACTTCAGCTATAGAGATCAAGAGTTTCTTGGGCCTAGCATGCTATTATCGTCGATTCGTGGAAGGGTTCTCCTCTATTGCAGCCCCACTGACACGATTGACTCAAAAGAATGCCCCGTTTCGGTGGTCTGACGAGTGTGAGGCGAGCTTTCAGAAGCTCAAGTCAGACTTGACCTCAGCACCAGTTCTGTCATTGCCTTTCGGTTCTGGGATGTATACCATGTATTGCGACGCTTCACGCGTCAGGTTGGGGTGTGTGCTGATGCAGGATGACAAGGTTATTGCTTATTCTTTGCGACAGCTGAAGGTTCATGAAAAGAATTACCCTGTGCACGATTTGGAGTTGGCGGCGATTGCTCATGCTTTGAAGATATGGCGGCATTACCTATATGGTGTATCTTGTGAGGTCTATACTGACCACCGCAACCTACAGTACTTGCTTAAGCAGAGGGACCTTAACTTGAGGCAGCGGAGGTGGCTTGAGTTGTTAAAAGATTATGATCTCACTATTTTATATCACCCGGGTAAGGCGAATGTGGTGGCAGATGTTTTGAGCAGGAGGGCGGCGAGTATGGGTAGCTTGGCCTACATTGCAGTTGAGGAGAGAACCTTAGCCTTGGACATTCAGTCCTTGGCGAATCGCCTTGTGAGATTGGACCTTTCAGAGCCTCGTTGAGTTCTGGCTCATGTAGTTGCTCAGTCTTCATTGTTGGGGGAGATTAAGGCTCGACAGTTTAATGATCCTTGCCTTGCAGAGCTTCGGGATGCAGTGGTTCATGGCAGGGCCAAGGAGGTTACTTTGGGCAAGGATGGTGTCTTGAGACTCCAGGGCCGTTTATGTGTTCCTAATATTGATGTCTTGAGGAAGAGGCCCACAGTTCTCGGTATTCTGTTCACTCGGGTACGACAAAGATGTACCGTGATTTGAAGCAGCACTACTGGTGGAGGCGGATGAAGAAAGATATAGTGCAGTTTGTGGCTAGGTGTCTCAATTGTCAGCAGGTCAAGTACGAGCACCAGAGGCCAGGAGGCTTGTTTCAGCAGATGCCCATTCCTGAGTGGAAATGGGAGCGCATCACCATGGACTTTGTGGTTGGGTTGCCTCGGACTTTGCGGAAGGTTGACGCGGTTTGGGTCATTGTGGATAGGTTGACCAAATCGGCGCATTTCATTCCTGTGGCTACTACTTATTCTACGGAGAGGCTGGCCTAGATTTATGTTCGGGAGATAGTCCGGTTACACGGTGTGCCGGTGTCCATCATATCAGATCGAGGTTCTCAGTTCACCTCGCATTTCTGGAGAGCATTTCATAGTGAGATGGGCACTCAGATAGGTCTCAACTCAGCATTTCATCCTCATACTGATGGTCAGCCGGAGCGTACAGTTCAAATTTTGGAAGATATGCTCAGGGCTTGTGTGATTGATTTTGGCGGTCAATGGGACCAGTTCTTGCCTTTGGCAGAGTTTGCATACAATAACAGTTATCAGTCCAGCATCGAGATGGCTCCATTCGAGGCTTTATATGGTCGGCGATGTCGTTCTCCGATTGGGTGGTTTGAGCCTGGCGAGGCCAAGCTATATGGTACAGATCTGGTGAGAGATGCCTTGGAAAAGGTGAAGATTATTCAGGAAAGGCTCCGTACAGCTCAGTCCAGACAGAAGAGTTACGCGGATCAGCGAGCGCGTGATGTAGCATTTATGGAGGGAGATAAGGTTATGTTGAAGATTTCGCCGATGAAGGGCGTTATGAGATTCGGGAAGAGGGGCAAGCTGAGCCCCAGGTTTATAGGCCCTTTCGAGGTGTTGAGGCGAGTCGGGGAGGTTGCTTATGAGCTCGCTTTACCTCCCGCCTTATCGAGAGTTCATCTGGTATTTCATGTATCCATGCTCTGGAGATATCATGCCGATTTCTCTCACGTGATTGATTTCAGCACTATTCAGTTATATGAGAAGTTGGGCTTCGAGGAGGAGCCAATCACTATTATTGATAGGCAGGACCGCCAGTTGAGGTCCAAGAGGATTTCTGCCGTAAAGGTCCAGTGGAGGGGACAACAAGTCGGTGAGGTGACTTGGGAGTCCGAGGAGGACATGCGGAGCAGGTATCCACGGCTATTCGGCACATCAGGTACGACTCTACGTCCGTTTGAGGACGAACGTTTGTTTTAGAGGGGGAGATTGTGATGACCCAAAATGGGGTCATCTTATGTGCATCTAATTTTGACTGTGTTCCGAGGCCCGAAAGCCTCCATTATTCTCACCTCGATGTGCGTGTGCAGCCCGGGTGCGTAGCCAGGAAGCCTTTATGTGAAACTTGATTAAGAGTTAAATTTTTGATAATTAATTGAATAAAGTTGACTTTGGTCAACATTTTTGGTAAATGGACCCGGATCCGTGATCCAATGGTCCCGGAAGGTCCGTAGGAAAATATGGGACTTGGGCGTATGCCCGGAATCGAATTCCGAGGACCCAAGTCCAAGAAATGAATTTTTAAAGAAAATTATTTTATGAAAATGTTAAAGGCTTATGAAAATGAACCTTTATGTGAAACCTTTGCTGTCGGGACCGTATTATGATTTCGGAGTACGGAACAGGTTCAATATGTGTTATATAAGTTATCTGCAAAATTTGGTAAGAAACAGACTTGATTTGATTGGTTTCGGATCAAAATGAGGAAACAATTGGGGTTAATGAAGTTTTGAGTTTTTTTAAAGAATTTGAAATTTGGCTTGAAAGGTGATTTTATGTTGCCGAGGTCGGAATTAAATTCCGCGACCGGGAATAGTTCTGTTGTGTCATTTATAACTTATCTGTAAAACTTGAAGTCATTCCGAGTAATTTAGGCTGGTTCGGCGCATTGAAGAAAATTCTAGAATTTCAAGTTCTTAAGTTTTGAATCAATTTGGTTTTGGGGTGAATTTTGAGTTTCTTTGTTGTTTTCCATGTTTCAGGAGTTCGAGCGAGTTCGTATCATGAATACAGACTTGTTGGTATATTTGGACGGGGGCTCGGGTGGGCACAGGTGCCTCCCGGACACCGCACGAGGCAATTAACCAGCTAAAACAATTGCTGGTGCAGCTGTTGCTGGTGTGACCACAGGTGCGGTTGCCCAGCCGCAGGTGCTGAGCCTCCGCTGGTGCAGAACAAATTCCACAGGGGCGGGTCCGCTGGTGCGGAAACCCCTCCGCAGGCGCGACCTCAGCCCCCTTGCCCAAAGTCCGCAGGTGCGAGCTCCAGGCAGCAAGAGCAGGACCGCTGGCGCGGACTCCTTCTCCGCAAGCGCGATGCCTGGGTCATAGGGCCTTTTCCGCAGGGGCGGTGATTTTCTCGCGGGTGCGAGACCGCACCTACGGTCCCAAGGTCGCAAGTGCGGAAATCACTATTGCTAGCCCCTTTTTAAATGTCCAAATTATGGGTTTTTCTCCATTTTTCTCACCATCAACTTCCATTAGAGAGCATCCAAGCTTGGGCAGCATCTCCCACGACCACCCACTGTAAGAGGTAAGTTAAACCCCATAATCTTCTAGCTTTAGCATTAATTCCTAGTTAAATTCACTACTCAATCATCTAAATGTCATAGAATTAGGTAGTAGTCTTAGGGTTCTTGAGGATTTTGTAATTTTCCATTTTAGGCCATGAAGTCAAGTAGAAATCACGCCTTAGTGATCCTTAGGATATGGGTGAGTGATCCCTTCGAGAATTTTTGGAATTTGATCATGAAGGACCGGGGTTGGAATTTGGAAATTCTTCAAGAATGGCGACTTTATTGAATAGCTAGGATAATTTCTCACATTGTGCATGCATTGATCTAATTTCGCACCTTTTGAATAGTTGCGAGTCCTCGGGTATAGAGTTCGGAGTTTCGCGCGTAATTGTGGTCCGAGGGGTAGATTCGACACGAGGTGAGTCTCCTTTCTAACCTTGTAAGAGGGAATTGTCCCCATAGGTGATGTATATGCTATGTGTAAATTTTTTGGGGGCTACATACGCGCCAAGTGACGAGAGTCCGTATGTAACGGCTATTATTGCTATGTCCTGGTAGTTAGGCCCACATCATGCCTTTTATGCTTTCTTGTAATGCCTGATATGTTTCCTTTGTAATGCTTCATATGATTTATTGTAACGCCATATGTACGATGAAATTATGTTTTGCATCGTGTTATTCTTCTGAGGCTTTATGGAAAATAAATTGTGAAATATATGGGAGCGGGCCGTACGCTACGACGGAATTGAAAAGAAATTGTGAAATATATAGGAGCGGGACGTACGCCACGGCGGAATTGAAAAGTAATTGAAATATATGGGAGCGGGCCGTACTACACGGCGAAATTGAAAAGAAAATTGTGAAATATATGAGAGCGGGCCGTACGCCATGGCAGAATTGAAAAGTAATTGAAATATATGGGATCGGGCCGTACGCCACGGCAGTATTGAAAAGTAATTGAAATTTGAAAAGAAATTGAAATGAATATGGGATCGGGCCGTACACCACGGCAAGTGTAGAAGGTACCTTATGGGAGCAGGCCGTACGCCACAGCGGATCTAAGAATTTGTGATTATTGTTTCGTTCGGTGGTCTTACCCTTGAAAGTGCTTTATTGTTTAGTTCAACAATTGTTTGGATTTTTCTGCTTTTGGTATATATCCTTGTTGCTAATTTCCCTGACATGCCTACTGTATTTCATCATATTCTATCATATGTTATCACTGCTGGACCTTAGTGAGTATCGAGTCGACCTCTCGTCACTACTTCTTCGAGTTTAGGCGGGATACTCACTGGGTACATATTTATTTAATATGTACTCATGCTGCACTTTCTTTTCCTTTATGTACTTGACTGTACAGATCCGGAGGCTGGCGCGTCTGACTATCAGGCCGGTGCTAGATATTGATAGCGTGGTCATACTTCACGGTGAGCTGCTTTCCCGGCGACTTCCTAGCAGCACCCTGGAGCTCTTTTGTTATATTTCTCTGTCCATTTCATTCAGACGGAGACTCTGTATATATTGTAGTCATTGTATATTCAGTAGTTGCCCATGAAACTCGTGACACTAGTTCCTGGCACACACGCGTAGTGTATATTTATATTTTTGGGGTTTTGGTATGAATATCTATGTGTACGTTTTATTTCGGCTTTGTATCTACTATGACTTTACCTTCACTCAAGGCTAGTATCATGTTAGTTGTTATAAACTTGTAATCTTTGACTTGTTTAATTAGATGGGAACGGTATCACTTAGTGTAAGTTGTGTTGGCTTGCCTAACCCCGCCGTTGGGCGCCATCGCGACCTGAATCGAGATTTGGGTCGTGACAGAAATAACCCAATAAAGATTACGCGGAATATTTACATGAAAATGGGCCAACGAATAATTAGTAATTGACTCAGGAAGAGCCTAATTATGGCTAAACAGGAGGTTACAGACGAGTCATCAGATCGTGCAAGATAAACATAGTAAAACCCAATATAGTGAATTCAGCCTCGCAGTTATGTCTTTGTAATACTTGAGAAATATTCAGGTAGAAACTGGGGTAGTTAAAGGTACCATATGAGCGTTACGGAGGTAAAAGAGAATGCCACTGGGAAGACAATATAAATATCAGCTCTGAAGCAACCCTACAAGCACAATGGCGTAGAGGTAAGTAACTATGGATAATTATAGGCGAGTAAGGACATCAAAAAAAGATTCTGTCGGGTATATGATGTAATAAGGTCGCAGCTTCACAAGAGTCAGAAGGTCATCCCTAAGTACTACAATGAAAGACTAGCTGAGGAAATAAGGAAGAAGGCTTCCTCCTAAGCTCAGTGACCTAAAGGGGAAGTAGCCTTATAACGATAGCCTCACAACAACATTGTATGCGCTCCATAAGGAAGTGTCACCTATCTTGGACAATGAACAGGAAGTAAAATCATAAGTAATATTCGAGATCATATGAGTTGCACGAAAAACTCCAGCATGCGTGGGAACTAAGATAAGCTAAGTATGTATGCAACGAGGGGGAAAAAAGACTAGGAAAAGTAATTATTCGATCAATGATCCAAAGTTATATCCACTTAATATTTCGGAGTACTATCCATGCAACATATATGTTGACAATCATACGGCCGTAGAAGATTCTGGTATAAGTTAAAAGAAAGAACTGAGCCTAGGTCATAGATAAAGTATTGAATTGTTAGAAGATTGTATCATGGATATTCCATAGCGACCATGGAAGGTTAAAGTAATAACGATACCATGAGTCGCAGATCGGAAGATAGCTTAAGCTTACATAAAGGCTGATCAGAAGAAGGAGGAAACTAACGAGTTACACCAACGAAGTAAATAAGAAATCTGATGATTGGAATCAGAAATTTATAGACATCATGATTGAGAACATTGCAGAATCACTCTTAATATCAGAGGTACAAGAAAGATAGTACAGTAGCCATATTCTATAACGGCCCTACGATAAGAAGTCAGTATGAAGCTCCCACCAGATTGTGTATGCACCAGAGGTGCAAGTATTATAATTGAGCTTCAAAATTGTGAAAGTACGCCATAAATAAATTGATGGAAGATCATAAATAAGATGTTACATCCCAAATTTTCGTATGTTAAAGTTTCGTCATAAGTTAGTTGGCGTAAGTTCGGGAATAAGATTATTTTGTGATAATAAGTATTATGCTATTTCAAACAAGTGATAAATAAATTCGTTAAGGTGTGAGGGTACAAATCAAAGAAGATGAATTTCGTCTAAGTTTGACAATTTGGGATAAAATACGGTCCGAACTATAATGCACAATATTTATGGACTAGTGTCATACAAGGTACTACATGACTATGATAGTAAGGTGTATAAGGTATGTTAAAAGTGAGTATTATTTTAAGTAAGTTGAGATAATTCTTAATTATGTGGTCAATTGGTTAATTATTAGGTAATGGGATATTCCCTAATTAGTAAAACATTACTAGATAAAGATTAAACCCCCCAACAAGGGAACTACGTGGCAGCCTACTAACATTATGACTCTTAAGTCATTGAAGAGTAGGTGGCAAGATTTAAATCATTTGGATTATGTGGTGGATGAATAAAACATATCTCTAACTTCCATAAAGCCATGGATAAAACATACCTCTAACTTCAGAGATATGGATGGATAAAAAATGTGAATCACAACTCATTCTTATAGGCATCTGATGAGGATTCAATGTAAATGTTGTGTGTTACAAACGAAAGTCATATAGGCAACGCCCAAGACCTTCAACAATTTAAATTAACGTGAGATTTTGTAATTTTAAGGAAGTACGGTGTAATCTTTCTCAAGAGAATCGACTCAGGTATGTTAAGGCTCTCAATTCTTTCTTTTTGGCATGATCTATATGACACAAACGAAACGAACAAATGCACAACTTCCATAAATTACTCTATCCGTAGAAATTCTAGAGATGCGTATATTCTTGTTTTCCCATAAGTCATATTATTATATCTTCTATTCATGGGTCTCAAAATAATACGTATTTGGTAATGTTTATTCGAAAGGTATATTGATCTTATTAACATATTTATTATGCATTTCATTCATTTATACATGTACATTGACCCATGACCAGATGGTGTTTTATACGCGTATATAAGTATATATATGTATATGGGATATGGAAAAAGGTTATCGTGTTATATACGCACCAAACCTGATCAGCTGGTATACGTTGATGAGTTTCCCCCAGTGGCTGAGATGATATGATAGGATGCGCTTAGAGGCTTGATGATGTTATGAATGCATATACACATGCATGGTATGACATTTATACGCATATGCATGACATTATAATATTAGATGATTCAAAGAGTTATTTAGATATACATGTTGAGTCTTTTACTCGATGTTTCTCTCATGTCTATTGTTTACTGATTTTCATTCCTTACATACTCGGTACATTATTTGTACTAACATCCCTTTTGCCTGGGGCTGCTGCATTTCATGTCCGCAGGTCCCGATAGACAGGTCGAGAGTCCTCCAAGTAGGCTATCAGCTCAGCGGAAGATGGTTGTACGCTCCATTTTCTTCGGAGTTGCTTATTTGATCAGTATGATTTGGGCATGAATTGTTTAGTACGACGGGCCCCTATCCCGACCTTTATGGTATTTATCTACTCTTAGAGGCTTATAGACATATGTCATGTACGCCAAAGATTATATGGCCTTGTCGGCCTATGTTTAGTGTACGAGTGATCATTTTTGTCTTATAGGATCGTATGTCTTATGTATAAGTTGGTGTTACATGTTTTTTTCTAGCTATCCTATGGGAGCTCGTCTGCCTGATTTAACGATGATTGCATGATACGAAAGATATGTTATGTTTGTACTCGGTTAAGTAAGGTACCAAGTGCCCGTCAAGGCTCATCAGTTTGGGTCGTGACAATAATTCCAAAAGTGACTTTCTATTACTCTCTACGATGGGTTTTGATGTGATTTCGGAATAATTAATTTCAATTTTATGAATTATATTTCCTATTGGTATGGGGTTCATTATGCATTGTGAAAATTGTTTACGTAATTGATTAAAAAGAAGAAAGAAAGGAAATGGAAGATTTCAGTTGGCACAATGTAAAAAATACTTGTGATTCAGAGTTGAGGACCAGATCCTCACATTTTTATATGATGTGAAATACTTAAACTGGGCTACAAGACGTGGTGGAAGTTATATAAGTACGATGTCCATGTGATGAAAAATTTAGAGTTTAATACTTCCTTTGTGAAATTAAATTTGTACCATAGTGTTAATAGGGAGTCATGTTTGTTAGACTTATTTGATAATTCTTTATGTGTTATTGTGCATATTTAGCCATATTCGTGTTGTTAATATCGAGTTTTAGCCTACAAGGTGAGTGCTCAGTTGGCATTAAATGTGTCTCCAGAATTTGATTTGGAAGTCCAAAGGACAATTCAGCACATTTTAGCGAAAAGTTGGAAAAAGAAGTTTTTCAAATATTCATAAATTCGGCCGTAAGTCGATTGTTTGATAACGATGTCGGATTTTGATTCCGTAAATCGAAAAATCTCCATTATGTCATTTATGACTCGTGTGCAAAATTTGAAGTCATTCCAGATAGATTTGATATGTTTCGGCGCAAATTGTAGAAGTTGAAAGATTTAAATACTCATATCGATTCGAGGCACGATTTGTAATTTTGACGTGTTTGAAATTGTTTGAAGCCTCGACTAAGTTCGTATTGTATTTTTGTGACGCATTGGCATAATTGGTGAAGGTCGCGAGGGCCTCGGGTGGATTTTAGAAGGTTAATGGATTGGATTTTTTGCATTTGGAGCTGCTAGATTTTTTGGATTTGCTGGTGTCCTCGCAGAAGCGAGGCATTCACCGAAAAAACGAAATGCTGTGAGGGATGTCAATGCTGAGACTCCCCACTATTGATTCTGTTCCTGTGGTCCGTGATTTTACGGATGTGTTCGCTGTAGACCTGTCGTGCATGCCGCCCAACAGGGATATTGATTTTGGTATCGATTTGGTGCCAAGCACTCAGCCTATTTCTATTCCCGTTATGGCCATTATGAGTTTTTGGTGATGTCTTTTGGGCTGACATATGCCCCAGCAGCATTCATGCATTTGATGAACAACGTATTTCATCCATACTTGGATTCCTTTTTTATTGTGTTCATTGATGACATCCTGGTGTGCTCTCGTAGCCAAGAGGAGCATGCCCAGCATTTGAGAGTTGTGTTGCAGAGATTGAGGGAGGAGAAGCTTTATGCGAAATTCTCCAAGTG
Source organism: Nicotiana undulata (assembly GCA_005239495.1). Lineage (NCBI taxonomy): Eukaryota > Viridiplantae > Streptophyta > Magnoliopsida > Solanales > Solanaceae > Nicotiana > Nicotiana undulata. Next base: position 59,436 of record ML277391.1, read on the forward strand.
TGAGTTTTGGTTTGGCTCAGTAGCTTTCTTGGGGCACGTGGTGTATAGCTTGGGTATTTAGGTTGATCCGAAGAAGATAGAGGCGGTGCAGAGTTGGCCCAGACCGTCCTCAGCTACAGAGATTAGGACCTTTCTTGGTTTGACGGGCTATTACTGTCGCTTTGTGGAGGGATTTTCTTCTATTGCTTCGCCCTTTTACCAAATTTACCTAGAAAGGTGCTCCATTCAGATGGTCGGACGAGTGTGAGGAGAGCTTTCAGAAGCTCAAGGCTGCTTTGACCTCAGCTCCAGTGTTAGTATTGCAATCAGCTTCAGGTTCTTATACCGTGTATTGTGATGCCTCGAGGATAGGCATTGGCTGTGAATTGATGCAGTAGGGTAGGGTTATTGCCTACACCTCGCGCCAGTTGAAGACTCTTGAGAAGAGTTATCTGGTGCATGTGCTTTAGCAGCCATTGTTCACGCTTTGAAGATTTGGCATCATTATTTGTATGTGGTGCATTGTGAGGTCTTTACTGATCACCGTAGTCTGCAGCATTTATTTAAGCAGAAGGATCTGAATTTGCGTCAGCGGAGATGGTTGGAGCTTCTCAAAGACTATGATATCATTATTCTATACCATCCGGGGAAGGCTAATGTAGTGGCCGATGCCTTGAGTCGCAGAGCAGAGAGTTTGGGGAGTCTAGCATATCTTCCAGTAGCAGAGAGACCATTAGAACTTGATGTTCATGACTTAGTGGTCCAGTTTGTGAGGTTGGATTTATCGGAGCCCTACCGGGTATTCGCTTGCGTAGCGTCCAGGTCTTCTCTTTATGACTGTATCAGAGAGCACCAGTATAATGACCCACACTTGCTCATTCTTTAGGATAGGGTCCGGCGAGGTGATGCCCGAGATGTAGCTATTGGTGATGATGGTGTGATGAAGATGCAGGGTCGGATATGTGTTCCTAATGTAGATGGGCTTCGGGAGTTGATTCTTGAGGAGGACCATAGCTCGAACATCTGGGTGCCGCGAAGATGTATCAGGATCTGAGACAACATTATTGCTGGAGGCGGTGAAGAAGGATATTGTTGGATTTGTAGCTCGGTGTCTCAACTGCCCGTAGGGCAAATATAAGCACCAGAGACCAGGGGGATTGCATCAAAGGTTGGATATCCCGGAGTGGAAGTGGGAGCTGATCACCATGGACTTTGTAGTTGGGCTCCCACGTACTTCGAGGAGGTTTGATGCTATATGGATTATTGTGGATCGGCTGACCAAGTCTGCGGACTTCATTCCTGTTTGTACTACTTATTCTTTGGAGCGGTTAGCTGAGATTTATATCCGGGAGATTGTTCAGTTGCATGGTATTCCAGTTTCCATCATTTCTGATAGAGGTACTCAGTTCACATCGTAGTTTTGAAGGGTCGTGCAAAGAGAGTTTCGTACTCAGGTTGAGTTGAGCACAACTTTTCACCCTCAGACAAACGGGCAGTCCGAATGCACCATTCAGATACTGGAGGACATGGTGCGTGCTTGTGTCATTGATTTTGGGGGTTCATGGGACCAATTTCTTCCACTCGCGGAGTTTGTGTATAATAATAGTTATCAATCCAGTATTCAGATGGCTTCGTACGAGACTTTGTATGGGAGGCAGTGTAGATCTCCGGTCGATTGGTTTGAGCCGGGTGAGGCTAGACTCTTGGGCACAGATTTGGTACAGGATGCTTTAGATAAGGTGAAGTTGATTCAGGAGAGGCTTCACACGGCGCAGTCTAGGCAGAGGCGTTATGCGGACCGAAAGGTCCAGGATGTATCTTTCATGGTTGGGGAGAAGGTCCTGCTGAAGGTGTCACCCATGAAGGGTGTCATGCGGTTCGAGAAGAGGGACAAGTTGAGTCCCCGGTTCATTGGGCCTTTTGAGATGCTTCAGATGGTTGGAGAGGCGTCTTATAGACTTGCTTTGCCACCCAACTTATCGAGTGTTCATCTAGTGTTTGATGTTTCCATTCTTCGAAAGTATATTGGTGACCCGTCTCATGTTTTGGACTTCAGCACGGTTCAGCTAGAGGGTGATAAGTCTTATGAGGTGGAGCCAGTAGATATTTTGGATCGTCGGGTTCGAAGGTTGAGGTCAAAGGATATAGCTTCAGTTAAGGTGCACTCGAGAGGGCAGCCGGTGGAGGAGGCCACATGGGAGACCGAACGAGAGATGCAGGACACATATTCTCACTTATTTGAGACTCCAAGTATGTTTCTAGACCCGTTTGAAGACGAACATTTATTTTAAGAGGGGGAGAATGTAACGACCCGACCGGTCGTTCCGAGGGTTTTAGCCGCGCTTCCCCCATTTCTGCTTCATTTTGTGTGGTTCAGCTCTTTTGTGTTGTGTTAGGTTGGTTGGCTCGGATTCGGAGTTGTTGTGGAGAGCAAGGAGACACTTAGTCTCTTAAGTTGGTTTAATAGTTGGAACAGTCAACCAGAAGTTGACTTATAGGCAAATGATCTCGGAATGGGGGTTTTATGGCTGAGATAGTTTTGTTAGGTGATTTGGGACTTAGGAGTGTGTTCGGAATGTTGTTCGGACGTCTAGAGTAGAATTAGTCTTGAATTGCGAGGGTTAGACTTTAGAAGTTTAGAAATCCTTAGGCTTGAATTTTGAGTTAATTTGGTGTTTTAATGTTGTTTTGGGTGTTCCGAGGGTTCGACTAAGTTTGTGTGATGATATAGATCGTGTTGGTATATTTTGTTGGGGATCCGAGGGGCTCGGGATGATTTCGGACGGTCATCGATGAGTTTGAAAGATTGAAAATGCTGCTGATGCATTATTGTTCTGGTATTCCGCACCTACAGAAGGGTGATCGCATGTGCGGTCACGGCAGATGCGGCTTGGCGTCGCACGTGCGGAAGTTGGCAAGGCTGGGCATTTATCGCAGATGCGGAAGGTATATCGCACATGCGAGCCCGCAGGTGCGGTGGTTTGATCACAGGTGCAGAAAATGGGAGAGTAAGTGGAGTCCGTAGGTGCGGACCTTTGGTCGTAGGTGGGGGCGCCGCAAAAGCGGGAAATGGACCGCAGATGCAAAACCCCTGGGCAGAAAGTATAAATACCTGCCTTCGCGAATTTTAGGCATTTTTCATCATATTTGCATACCGGTTAGAGATTTTGGGAGCAAATGGAAGAGGGATTTCAAGGGATTTTCATGGAGGTAAGTTTCTTGGACCTAAAACTCGATTTTATGGTTTTATTTGACTGATTAGACCTGAAATTAGTGGAATCTAATTGTTAAAATTGGGGGATTAGGGCTTGAAATTGGAGACTCTGATTTGAGGATTTGAGGGACCACTTGTTGTCGAATTTTGTTGTATTTGGTATATGTGGACTCGTGAGAGTGTAAGGATTCTAGTTTTGCAAATTTTTATCATATTTTGAGACGTGGGCCCGGGGTCGGGTTTGGCCAATTTCATGATTTTTTATGTAATTTTGATATTTCGAGTGGGCTTTGTTCCTTTAGCGTAATTTGATGATATGAATCTGATTTTGAATAGATTCGGGGCGATTGGAGGCCGAGCCGCGTGGCAAAGGCATTTTTGGAGTAGATTTTCATCCGCCTTGAGATAAGTAATGATTGTAAATCTTGTTCTGAGGGTATGAAACCCTAAACTTGACATTGTATCACTATTTTAGAGTGGCGCACATGCTAGATGACGAGTGTGTGGCGTACACTATTGGGGGATTGTGACTTGGTCCATCCCATAGCAACTATAAGTTGCGTATTTGATTATAAATCATATGATATTTCATGTTTTAAAGATTATTACTATGTTTTGGGCTGAATGTCGTATTTGGGCCTCATGCCAAGTTTTTTGGACCCTTAGGGGCTTTAATGTTATGTCCTCACTGTGTTGATTTAAGATTTACACTCAGCCATGCTATGTTTAACTGATTTCGAAACTCAGTCTCATTTACACTATTTGATGCAAAAATGATATTTTGGGTCGAGTACCCCGTTTTACTGATAGCCCGAGTGGCTTGAGAGATTTCTGACTGAGTGAGGCCGAGGGCCTATATTGTGAGGATATTATGGGATCGAGTTGCGCGTCGCAGCATGTTATACTATTTTACGATATATGAGATGCCGAGAGCCTGAGTGATTATTCCACGAGATGGCTTGTTATAGCGCATGGGCTGTAGGAGCCCCTCCGTATTCTGTACACCCCCAGTGAGTGCAGGGACCTACTGAGTGCGAGTGCCGAGTGTTGAGTGCCGAGTGACGAGTAATTGGGAGGCATGAGTGGTTATGAGGTTTCCCGAGGGGATGATTACGAGTGATTGTGAGGCATGCTGATGGACTGATTCTAAGTGATGATATGCCCGAGGGGCGGTTTTTGTTACATGTTTTGCCCAAGAAGCTAATTATGGTTTCATCACTTTTACACTAAATTTCTTGGATTTTTCTTGAAATTGTTAGAAAACATATTCTCAAATGATTGTTCTATTGATATCATCTTTTAAGCGTGATGATTTGACATATTTACTGTTTGGAAGGAAAGACCGTATTTACTATGATTTGATGACGTATTTAATGTGTTTCTTACTTCTCAGACTTTATTTACTTTCATTAATACTGAGTTGGTGTACTCACATTACTCCCTGCACCTTGTGTGCAGATTCAGGTGCTAGGGCGGAGAGAGTTGTTTACCTGTCCCAGGGGTTCACGGAGATTTGTGAGGTAGCTGCACGCGTCCGCAACCTTGCCTTCTCCTCCTTACTTCTTTAGTACTGACTCTCCTAGACTTATCTTGTATTAGAGATACTGCATTAGACCTATATATTTCCTTTAGATGATCGTGACCAAGGACTCCGGGATTTTTGGGTTGTTTTTAGATATTTGGCTTATCATTTTCTGTTTTAAAAATGCTTAAACGACATATTTATGAGATATTGTATTAGTGATGATTCGAATGAAAAGTTATTTTATGTTTTAAGTATTGAATTGGCTGGCCTAGTATCGCAATAGGCACCACCATGGCCTGGTATTTTTGGGGTCGTGACAGCGATAGAAGTATCGAGGAATCAAGGAAACAGAACTGATTAGATGATGTCAAGTGTCACGACCCAAAACCGGTCCAGGTCGTGATGGCGCCTAACGGTAGCGTTAGGCAAGCCAACGAACAACAACAACAATGAAAGTGCAGAATACAATAACGACATGGGGCAAGGCCGTAGAAATAAGCTGAACCACAGCTAGACCCAATGCATATACAACCCCGATAACTATAATAAGTGTCTGCCAGGACTAGTGTCACAGTGTCAACGGGCGGCTACATAGATACAACTGTAG
>ML277394.1:0-33036 GCA_005239495.1 Nicotiana undulata
AAGTTAAGCTTTATGAAGTTTTGAGAAAATTCTATGAGTTTTAAGGTTTGATTCCTTGTTGTTGATGATATTTTGGTGATTTAAAAGCTTGAATAAGTCCGTAGGATGTTTTGGGAATTGTGAGTGTTTTTGGTTTTGAGACCCGAGGGCTCGGGTGAGTTTCTGGTAGCTAACGGGGTGTTAAAGAGTCAAAAAATCTGGTTTCTTGAAGTCAGATCTGGTGTCTGGTGTTTTCTTCTCTGCGATCGCACCCTTGAATTTGCGATCGCATAGGCTTATCCTGAGGGACCCAGCAGTTGTTCTTTGCGATCGCATGATTGCCTCCGCGATCGCAGACTTATGCCCAGATGCCTCCCGTGATTGCATCTCTCTCACCTGCGATCGCATAAAGTGACGGTAGTCTGGGTGGGGGGCTGGCTAGGTACCCTTCGCGATCGCAGAGGGCGGGGTCTTTGGGCTACGCGATCACATCCATGTCTTCGCGATCGCAGTGTAGGAGAATTTTTAGGTCCTTCTTTGTGATCGCATTCTTTCAGCCGCGATCGCAGGGCGTGTGAACCAGACTCTCCGCGATCGCAATCCTATTTCCGCGATCGCGATGTACATTTTCGCCCAGTAATTTAGAAAGTCCAAAAACAGAACACTCCACACGGGATTTCATTATTTTCAGCCTCCTCTTTCTTCCCCAACCTCCATTGAGGACCTCCAAGCCAATTCTTCCTCCATAGCCTCGTGGGTAAGTATTTTCTACATCGTCTTCNTGGGGTCGGATCTTGAAACAAATCATATATTTTAACTCGTGGGGTTATGGGTGATTGGATTTTGGTCCGAACCTCGAGTTTGGACCAAGCGGGCCCGGGGTCGAATTTTGGTATTTTTGGAAGAATGCTAGAAATTGAATGTCTAGGCTATGGGATTGTGTTATTGAGTTTTATTGATATTATTGAATTAATTATACCTAGATATCGTTGTTTTGGAGTCGGATTATAAAGGAAAGACGGTCTTAGAGGGTTGATTGCTATACTTTGGACCGAGGTAAGTGTCTTGCCTAACTTTGGTGAGGGAATAGGTATTAATTGCTATGTGCTAAGTGATTATCATGTTCATTGCATAGGTGAGGTGACGAGTACCTATGCAATGTGTGTCAAGCATGCCCGTGAGTCTATTTTGATAGGAATAGCAGTATTTATTTCATGTTTAGCATACTATGAGATTGTCTTTACTTGGTAATTTATTCTTGATTGAAAGTATTGGCTGTTGAGTTTGAGAAGTGTTGATACGAATGATAATACAAGTGTAGAGTATGCGATTGAGGTGATTGGTTATAGCTGAGACCCTTGCCGGGCATTTCTTGAGTTACTAATTGATGTTTCCCCCTTGCCGGGTGTTTTGAACTGCTTATTTCCACTATGCTGTACTCCTTGCCATTTTATCTGTTATTGTTTGGTGAGGAAGAGTGTAAAGCACGAAGGGTGATGCCGTGCCATGATATTTGATTACATTGCATAGTGAGGAAGAGTGTAAAGCACGAAGGGTGATGCCGTGCCATGATTCATATTGATTATAAGCACGAAGGTAAATGTCGTGCCATGACTTTTATTGATTATAAGCACGAAGGTTAATGTCGTGCCATGATACATTGTACATTGCATAGTGAGCAATAGTGTAAAGCACGAAGGGTGATGCCGTGCCATGATATTGATTACATTGCATTATGAGGAAGAGAGTAAAAGCACGAAGGGTGATGACGTACCATTGTTTACTTTTCTGATATTTATACTTACTTCGTGGGCTATTGTATTAGATTGCCTCCCTTGTTTACTTCTATCTGTCAATTAGACTGCTTCACTTCACATGTTTCCCCTTTACTGGTCTCGTATCCCTTACTTGTTTGCTTATCTCTTGTCTCGTATTATCCCTGTTACCTGCTGTGGAATAGGACAGGTTATCGTTATTGTCAAGTCTAGCCTCGTCACTACTACGGCCGAGGTTAGGCTCGGCACTTAGTCAGTACATGGGGTCGGTTGTACTGATACTACACTGCGCTTCTTTATGTTGTGCAGATCCCGCTACCGGACCCCGTGGAGCGTTCTGAGGGAGATANATTATCCCTGTTACCTGCTGTGGAATAGGACAGGTTATCGTTATTGTCAAGTCTAGCCTCGTCACTACTACGGCCGAGGTTAGGCTCGGCACTTAGTCAGTACATGGGGTCGGTTGTACTGATACTACACTGCGCTTCTTTATGTTGTGCAGATCCCGCTCCCGAACCCCGTGGACCGCTCTGAGGGAGTCCCCTTCAATCCACATTGAGCTTCAAGGTATACCACCGGCGTTCGTGGACCCTAGAGTCTGTTCTGCTATTGTCTCCTATTGTCTTACTTCTCTTTCAGTTCTAAAGACAATAATGTATTTCCTTTCAGACTTGTATTTAGTATTCTTATAGCTAGTCCGTGAGATTGTGACACCCCGGTTTTGGGATTTTGCGATATTGTTGTCTTTATCCTTTCATTATGCGTTTTGAATTATTATTACTTTCTACTGTAAAAATTTTGAAGTGACTCGGGATATTCCAGTAAAGGCTTGAAGGTTAAAGGCTTTAAATACTGTTGCATTGTTTATGGATGTCAAATGTTGTGTATGTTGGCTTGTCTAGCGGGTTCAACGTTAGACGCAGCACGACCTGAAAGGTGGGATTTCGGGTCGTGACAATGCACGAAGGGTGTTTCCATGCCGTTAGACTTGATGTTATGAGTACTTTATCACACTATGAAAGTATATGATGTGATTGTTGTGGTTCATGGGCTTTCGTTCTAAGGAAAGGGCCGGTTGAGATGTCGGAAACTGTTAAATTGTGAATCTTTCTAATACTCTTTTATTTCCTGTTATAGTCGCATTATGTACTCTATTCTATTATTCTGTCTTTTAGTTGTATTGCTAGTTTACATTATAGTGTTCATTAATGAGTATCTTTTAACAAAAAAATATCGTCACTACTTCGACGGGGTTAGTCAAGATACTTACCAGTACATGGGGTCAGTTGTACTGATGCTGCACTTCTGCACATTCTGTGCAGACTATTGGAGCGAAGATGATGAAGAAGTTGGGGGCTGATGCGGAAGATGTTCGTGTATTCTGTATAGAAGCTGCCACTTGTCCTTGGTAGTTTTAGACCTTATTAATCTGTTCATGTAGTTTTCAAACATAAGGTGTATTTATTCATACTAACTTTGTATATTCTAAATCTTAGAAGCTCATGAGTCGTACTACCAGTTCTTGGGCAAAGATGTAGAAGTTCAGATAAACCCTAATTTAATTTTCTATAAGTTTATTTAGTTTGTTTCTATAAGTTTATTATGTTAGCCGGAACTTGGGTGAGACTGAAATTAGGTATGCCTACCTAAAAAAGTTGGTGCTCGCTTTGATAAGCGTCTCTAGGAAACTAAAAAAGTACTTCCAATGTCACCCTATTTGTATTGTAACAACTTCTCCACTTCGAAATATTATGCATAAACCCGAGCTTTGACGGTGGGTCAAATGGGTTGTAGAAATCAATGGGTATGATATTGAATATCGACCCCGAACAACCATTAAGTCTCAAATTTTGACAGACTTCCTGGCTGACTTCACGCCGGCCCTAGTACCCGAGGTCGAAAGAGATATGTTGGTAAATTGGGGTACGTCCTCAGGAATATGGACCCTCTTTAAGGATGGTCCTTCGAACGCAAAAGGGTCCAGACTCGGCATCGTACTAAAACCACCCACAGGCAACGTGGTTAGGCAATCTATTAGAACTGTGAAGTTTACTAAGAACGAGGCCGAATATGAGGCCATGATTGTAGGTCTCGAACTAGCCACATGCTTGGGAGCGGAGGTGATCGAAGCCAAATGCGACCCCCTCCTCGTGGTGAATTAGGTTAACAGAGCCTTTGAAGTTAGAGAAGAACGAATGCAAAGATACCTAGATAAGTTACAATAACATTGCATCGATTTAATAAGTGGACTTTGCAACATGTGCCTCGAGATCAAAATAGTGAGGTCGATTCCCTCGCAAACTTAGGGTCATCGATCGAGGACAATGAGCTCCTTTCGGGGGCCATCTTGCAACTCATGAGGTCAGTAGTCGAGGAAGTCCACGCCAAGATAAAATCCACAAGATTGACCTGGGATTGGAGAAATAAATACATAGAGTATTTGAAGACCGAAAAACTTCCCTCAGATCCAAAAGAATCAAGGGCCCAATGCACGAAGGCAGCACGATTCACCTTGTCCGAAAATAGAACCTTATTAAGAAGAATGTTCGATGGTCCACTAGTGATATGCATGGGACCGAGAGATACCAAGTATATTCTAAGGGAAGTTCACAATGGCACTTGCGGAAATCATTCCGGTGCCGAATCATTGGTTCAAAGGGTAATCAGAGCCGACTATTACTGGATCGACATGGAAAAAGATGCAAAAGAGTTTGTTCCAAAATGTGACAAATGCCAGAGACATGCACAGATGATTCACCAACCCGAGGAACTACTCCATTCGGTCTTGTCACCATGGCCATTCATGAAGCGAGGAATGGACATCTTTGGCCCTCTTCCATGGGTACCAGGTAAAGCTCAATTTATTTTATTTATGACTGACTATTTTTCTAAGTGAGTTGAAGCATAGACCTTCGAGAAACTTAGGGAGAAGGAAGTCATTGACTTCATTTGGGACCACATCATATGTCGGTTCGGGATGCCATCCGAAATGGTTTGTGACAACGGAAACAATTCATCGGCAGCAAATTAACCAAAGTTCTCGAAGATCATAAGATCAAAAGAATCCTATCAACACCTTATCATCCTAGTGGGAACGGGCAATCCGAATCAACTAACAAAACCGTCCTCCAAAATCTGAAGAAGAGGCTAACTGACGCCAAAGGAAAATGGAAGGAACTTCTGCCCGAAGTTGTTTGGGCATACCGCACAACCTTGAAATCTAGTATCGGGGCTACCCCATTCTCATTGGTTTCTGGCGCCGAAGCTCTAATACCGGTCGAAGTCGAAGAGCCGATATCATGTTTCGATATGCAACAAAGGAATCAAATGACGAGTCCATGAATACGAGCCTAGAACTCTTGGATGAAAGGCGTGAAGCCGCCCTCGTCCGATTGGCCGCCCAAAAATAATGGATCGAGAGATACTACAGTTGAAGAGCCAATCTTTGATATTTTAATGTCGGTGAGTTAGTGTTAAGGAAAGTCACCCTCAACACCTGAAATTAGAGTGAAGGGAAATTGGGTCTGAATTGGGAAGGACCGTACCAGATTCTCGAGGTCACCGAAAAACGTATTCTACAAGCTCGGAACGATGAATGGAGAACAACTACCGAGCAATTGGAATATATCTCACCTAAAATGGTATTACTGCTAAGGTACGACCCATTTCCATTTCCTTTTTATTCCGAGCTAACACCTGCAGGTGGTCAACGAGAAACGACAATGGATTTTTCGACCAACGGCACAAAGTCTTTAGGTCTGAAAGCACGTGTTTCACTCTTTTTCCCTTAGACCAGTTTTGTCCCAAATGAGTCTTTTGGCAAGATTTATAATGAGGCAACAACGAATCGTGATAACTTAGAATCAATCCTGATTACGAATCGACACCGAAGATCAATTCAATTATATCTGAGGTTCCTTTGCAATAAACCTCGAATACTAGGGGCTACACTACTTCATAAAGGAAGGGTCTCTATAGATAGGATTTATTGCAAGGGCCAAATCGTCAAAACGAAGCGTGCCCACATAGATTGCTCGAGCCCTAGCATAAAACATGTACGCATGTATGACTGTTTTCATCGAGAATAAAAAGAAGTACTTTCCTTGCAATCATATTATGTTTTAAAAAATTTCCTCTTTACATCCCTTAAAGAGCTTCGTACTTCCGAAAACAAACGATCCCAAGGGAAATACATAATCGGAATGCGAATGACCACTCCCTCACTCGGGGACTACCGTCCAACTCAAACAGCCCAAGTCATCGGGCCTCGGGGGAAAAAGACCTATTAGGCAACTCCTTGATTTCTAAAGGCCACGTCCACCCCACTCGGGGACTATTATATCGGACGAGCTTGGATAACTCGGGAAAACAGTCCCAATGGGAAAATCCCGAAATAAAATCTTACGGCCAATTTAACGCGACTCGGAGACGTCCGAATCCGTAACAATAAATAAGCCTTCGAAAAATAATATTTTTTTCACAACCAATTCTAAAGCCTGCCCTCGGCAAAGTCATAAACTTAAGATATTTTCGGGAAAAAAATCTTCGGTAACATCGAGCCCAACAACGCCATAACCCAAAAAGGCAATAAAGGCAAGATTTTGTTCGAACCCTCAAACACAACCTTATTGTTTCATGCTAAGGCATTTTGACATTTGTGAATACAAGTAATAAAGCAAAGGAAAAGTTTGAGTGCCGAAAGGGGAAGAAAGCCCTATATATATACACACAATAATGTTTTACAAAGACCAGATCAACCTAATACAAAAATTTACAACGGCCAAAACGGCCTCAAAAAGATGCAAAAGAAAGCAAAAAATGTAAAGGCCTAAGTGGCATGGTCTTCATCGAAGCTAGCATCTCCATCCTTGGGATCTTCCCCGTATTCGGACTCGCTTAAGCTCTCAGAGTCTTCATGAGGAAAGGCCAACTTTCGGGCCCTAATTTCTTCTACTTTGGCATTCTCGATTTTGTCTATAATATCGAAGCCCTGAGCATGAACTCCCTCGGAGGTTTCCCTACGAGCTTTCCATTTTACATGATTAACCGTGCTCTTGCCCTTCTCCTGGATGGCCTCGACAACGACTTTGAATTGAGCCACTTTAGCATCGGCTTTGGTGTTGGCCACAACCACCTCAGATCTAGCCACTTCGAGTTCATTGGACAAGTTTTCCTTATCATAAATAGCCAAGTCCAATTGAGATTGAAGCTCCTCGATTTTCTTGACCTGCACCAGGCCTTCTCTTTTGCACCTTTAAGTTGGGTCTCGGCCGACTCTAGTTAGGCTTGGACAATTTTCTTTTTCAAGGCTAAGATGTCCATATTCTTCTTGGATTATTCAGCCTCGGCTTGTATCGCATCTACCTGTTTCTTGAGTTGCCCGATCTGTTCGAGCCTCTACCGGACCTGCAAGATCGGATCGTTACTTACTACCTCCATTCATTTTCACTATCGTGAAGCACTCGAAATACCTGTTCGGCCATCTCGACGTGCTCACTTTGATTCGCTTCTAAATCGACTCGAAGCTTCTCACTCAAAATCTTGTAAGTGTCCCCTTTTTCGGTGAGTTCTTGGACCTCAGCCTTGTACTCCTCCCGGATTCAGAAGAAAGCCTCATGGTGCAACATTGAAGCCTTCAAACACGAAGAAAGACGTTAGAACTATTTACAACTTCAAGTTTAAAATAAATAATGAAGTGACCCTCAAACTTATCCAATTCAAAGCATGTTGGGCCTCGTTAAGTAGGCAAGGCGCCTCCAACACATGCATCTGAGGTAGCTAGCAACCCCCACGGGGGCAGTTATCGACCGTCTGCGGTCAGGGTTAGCACTTGGGGCCTGGAATTGATCTACCAATTTTAGGCTCGATGGAGACCCAGTAGCACCTGATGATGGTACCTTATTTGGAACCAACAAGTCACCAAGCCCGACGAAAACTTCCGAAACGGTGGACTCAAGTCCGTCTAAGAGCCGTGGATGTCATCCACCCCCTGAGGCCCCTCGTAAGAACGACTTTCTAACATGTCGGCCTCACAAATCATGGTGTCCGAAATTTGAGGGGATCCAAAAATGTTGATCACTCCGAGATTGTCCCTCGAGACATTTTCCGCAACTCGAAAAGCGTCGCCCTCGGTCTCTTTCTTGACCCTCTCAGGACTTTAGTCGCTGCCTCTTCTACAGCCTCGATGGCTTGAGGTATCTCGGAGTCCCGTCTTACTCGGGCCACCAGCTCAAGTTTTTCTTCTTCTTCCTCGGACTTGTCCCTCAACCGATTGAGTGAGTCCGATGAGAGTTCTCGGGCTCCAGTGTTTTTGGGCTTATGCATAAGTCTTCCTCGGTCTATTTATTTCGGATTCGGGGGAATTAAGGCTTTTCTTTTCCGTTCTCTTTGACCTGTTTCGGAGCAAGGGGTCAGCATATGTATCATCATCGGTTGATGGGGGCCTCATCTCGACGTTCTTTGGTAAGACTGCGAAATAAAAGCATAACAAATCAGAGGCTAATGATAAAAACGAATGGTATCATTTGTATCAAGGAAAAGATCTTACCATGATTGTGGACCTCCCATCGACCCTTTGATAGTTTCATCCAAGCTCTCTTGGAGTACGGCCTCTATGACACAAGGCCCTCGACCGAATCCTTAAGTTTCAGAATTGAGTCCGGCATCTGGGCCACAGCTGCAACACCAAAAGGCAATAATGAAAGAAGAGATAAGAGGAAAGAACAACGAGATTAAACCTTCAAAGTGAAGTACTACTTACGTTTCATGTTCCATTTCTCGGAAAATGGCATTTCTCCAGCAGGGATCAGGTTTGAAGTCTTTATTCGAACAAATCGGCCCATCCAACCTTGGTCTCGAGATTTGTCTAAGTTGGAGAATTGGGCCCTACTGGCCCGGCGAGCAAGCTTGATTAGCCCTCCTCAATAGAGTCAGGGACTGTGTATTGGTAAAAAAGAGTCTTACACGTAAGATGATTGTTGACAACTCAGTCAGCTACGTGGACCAAGTAAAACATGATAGCTGGATATGACTCTGTAAAGAGGTACGAAAAAAAGAGGCACAGTTCAATAAACCTTTGAGTTCATCAGCCACGGAAAACTCAACTTAATTAATATAGGGAAGAGACACGGTCAGAGTGAATCCGGACAGAGCTACGGGCAGATTCGGGGATCCTCAATTAATGACCTATACGTTATGTAACCTATAGGCAACAGTTATAGTTACCCTTTGTAACGCCTCATTAATGTAATAATTAGTCATTAATGAGCGAGCATTGCAAGAATCAAACGTTATTTTAAGAAACCCCCTATATAAAGGAAGGGAAGATAACTTGTAAAGATCATCTGAGAATTTCAAATTCTACGCACTTTACTTCGCAGCGTGTCATTATTACTTTCTATTTATTATCTTTTATCATTTTCTTGATTATCAGTAGCCCGCGTTTATCCTAAATATAGCTTTGGTCGAAGGATCTAATTCTTTGGTTAAACAAATTGGTTCCGTTACCGGGAATCTGATAATCTTTGTTCACTTTTCCATTGATATCCTATAAACTATGTCGAACTCCAACGACAACAATCAGCAGAGGAATGGAACCCAGTTCCATCACCTCAAGGAACTGTTACACCCCATGTTTTCGTACGTGAGAGTACATCGTAAGTCAATTGATGTAAGCTCAGAAATAATATTATATTTGATGGAATATAAATTAAGTTAATCATGTTACATTGGAGGTTACAAATATTTAAAATCATGAATAACGAGTACCAAGAGGGTTGGAAAGCTTAGACGCTAAACCAATTGAAGAAAATAAGTTTCGTCGAAAGTCGACGAGTTTGGAATGTTATAACATGTAACTTAGGGTGAGACTATGGTTAGTTACATGATATGGAGGTTATTCTATGAGTTATTTTTATCGTATTATAGTTGTGTGCTACATTATAAAGTCAAGCAAGTTGTGGAGCAAAAGTTGGCAAAGATCTTCACAAATTACATTCATAATGTGCTAAAGGTTAGGTCAAATGTAACTGAGGTTTTCTCCCAATATTATTGGAATTAGAGGATGATCTACAAACCAAATTTAACATCTATGACTCTAGTTTCCAACTCATTACACCGTTCATCGATAGGACATAGGAGTAGAGAGATATTTGTTGTTTTGCGAGACTGCGCAGACATCATAAGTGACAAGTAGGTGGATCACTAGAGCTTTTTGAGAAATAAATTTTATGTGTTGTATTAGGTCTTATTGGGACATATTATATTAAAAATTGAAGGCCTTGGAATTTAGTTTCCAATGCTCTTAACCGTTCGTTCATACGACATTGTGATAAAAAGATATAAGAGTCGGAAGATGGACCAATCCTAGGGTGCCAAGCTAGCACCTCTTTGACTTTTCCAAACTTGATATATATAAAACTTAGGTCGTCTTTATCTTCATTATTCAGCATAAAACGACCAGAGAACACCCATAAACATAACCTCAAGCTATCTTCTAGGGTTTCAAAGAAGAATATCATCCCAGGCATGAAATCGAGAAGCAATAACATCAAAACGATCCCTACGACGTAAGTGTCACTATACCGCCTCTCTTTTTTCTTAGTAGTTAGAGTTTTGGAAGGTACTTCATAGTTAAGAAACGTCTAATATCTGTATTTAAGTGTTTAAATATCGAGAAAGGTTGATAAATGTGTTTCCTAATAGTTAAAACTCACGGGACGGTGATCGGAAGCCGTGAGTTCGAGTTATTTGACTTGTAGCGGACTGTTTTGTGTTGTTGTTGGGCTGCGTGTTTTACTACCAATTTATGGAGTTTTGTAGGAGTAATGGTGTGGAGAAACACCATATAGATGTAGGGTTGTGAGCTGGTCGTTCGTTGTAACATTTTCGGGTCGTTTGGCACGACTACGATGGTCGTCTTATGTATGAAGTGATAAGGTTGTGTGGGGACTGTTTTGGGATGCTCAATATGATTATTATTGATGTTGTTTTGGCTGTTTTGTGATTGGTTTAACTTGTGTGAAGTCATATATATAGGGGAGGTTTTTTCCGTTTCATCGTAAAATAGGTTGTGGTTGATACATAATAGTTATGACGCTTAAACGATAACGATAGTGTTGTTTCTCTTATTGTAGATTAAGGAGTTGTGACATTTGCATAGCTTGAGTTTGGGGCAGTATATACAAGGTATATGAGGCTATCCCTTTCCTTCTTTTGCACGACTCAGATTGTACGTAATGCAATGAACGAGCTTCCAAAGATACTCTACTCTTAGAAGCTAGCAGTACTTACATTGTTTCCCTTCTTATGGACCAATTGACCTTGAGGTTGCTTCTCTCATTCTTATGTTATCAATGTTGTTGGTACTTCCTGATTTTTATAAGATTCTCGATGAAGAGTTAGCCCTAATGATGTGTACGGAGAATATCGACCTTACGTAACTCTGAAATGTTCAGAACATGATTCCAATGAGTCATGCATGCATTATATATATGTATCTATGTTACTCTACCGAGCCGCGCTATAGCCGGTCGGGTATGGCACATACACTGATCTGTTGGGTTTACCGAGTCCTCTTTGAGGCCGGGTATGATATGATGATGATGATGCCCGCAGAGGCGAATGTTCTATGATGATGATGATGCCCACAGAGGTGGATGTTTTAAAAAGATTATGTGTATATATGCCTCATGCATTTCATGTTACTGTCTCTTAGAAGCACTCAGATGCTACAGGTTGTATCTCCTACATCTCTCTTTACATTACTGTTCTTATTTATGCTTTCCTGCCTTACATACTCAGTACTTTATTCGTATTGACATCCTTTTTATTTGTGGACGTTGCATGTCGTGCTGCAGGTCCTGATAGACAGGTAGACGCAGCTCCCCTACCATAGTAGGCTTTCCTGTTCAGCGGTTATAGGCGAGATCCCTTCTCCGGACTTGTCGTGGTCTTGGTATGCATTTTGTTATATATGTTATGGGTATGTCGAGGCCCTGTTCCGGCTATGTTGCATTACTTATGCTTCTTTAGAGGCTCATACACAAGTGTCGACTCATGTATAGTTTGGTATGCCTTGTTGGCTAATTTTTGTTGTATAGTCTTTCATGGAAGCGTTGTAGCTCGTACCTTTTATGTAGTTTCTTAGCAATCTTGTCATCCCATGTGATGTATGTTCATGATCCATATCTACCATTTTATTGATCCCGTTATCCCTTGAAGATAATAAAAAAGATTAGATAAAATATAAGTTGGTGCTCGGCAAATATGGCCCGGGTGCTAGTCATGATCCTCTAGTTTGGGTCGTGACAGGAACCCCCCGTGGTTCAAGGGAACCATCCCCAGAAAGATCTGATAACAACCGCAATAATAATGAGTAAATAGTAGAACAAGATAGAATAAAGTAAATGATTGCAGAGTATGTGGGACAAGCTTTTCAAGAATTTGCAAGGGGATTACCAACAGCACCACCTGCATCACTGACACCACCTCCAAACAATACAGTCACCGAGGAAAATCCTCAATTTGGATTGATAAACTAGGCAAGGGGTGACACTCCTAATGAATCTCTCGAAGCAAGACCAGGTATGACTAATAACTCTGAATTACAAAATTTACTGCTAACCATGCAGAAACAGATTAAGGAACAAAATGATCGAATCGAGCAAATTCCTCGAGTACCACCTATTATGAAGGGCATTGATGTTGATAGATATTCTCAACAACCTTGGAAACCAAGCGCAACACCCTTGCCTATACACAAGAATTTTAAAATGCCTGACGTTCCCAAGTATGATGGAACGACCGATCCACGCCCCAATGTGACCGCCTTTACCACTGGAGTAAAGGGCAACGATTTAACAAAACAAGAGATTGAATCAGTCTTTGTTAAAGAATATGGAGAAACACTCACCAAAGGAGCCCTAACCTGGTATTCTCTTCTTCCTGGAAATTCTATTGACTCTTTTGATGAGCTTGCAGATTCATTTATAAAAGCACACTCTGGTGCACAAAAAGTTTAGAAGAGAATGGAAGACATATTCAAAATAAAGCAAGGAGACACGGAACTACTCCGCGAATTTGTAGACAGATTCCAACGAGAAAGAATGCGAGGGTGCCTGATAATTGAGCAGCCATGGCATTTGTAAGCAACCTAAACGATAAAAGCTCGGAATCCACGAGAAGACTCAAAGAAAGTCTAAGAGAATTCCCAGCTACAACGTGGAATGATGTATATAACAGTTATAGCCCTAAACTTAGAATAGAAGAAGATATCATTGCTCGTTCGAGAGATGAAGATCATTCCAGATCCAGACGTCCTGAGTCAGACAGGAGATCCGATAAAAATAGGTACGATCCTTACTTAGGACCATCGGGACGTGAAATTCGTCCTAGGTTCGAAAATACTAGGTCAGACTATAGATCACCAGGAAGAGACGTGGGCTCATCCTCATCCATATCCAGAAAAGGATCGAGATGAACGACCTAAAGGTAATGCCCGAATTGGGGATCATACCTTTAATTTAAGTACTCCTGAACTTGTCTCAATATTAAGAAATATGGGAGATAAGGTTAAATGGCCCAAAGAGATGCGATCAAACCCAATTAAAAGGAACCCAGATTTCTAGTGTGAGTTCCATAACGATCATGGGCACAGGACTGCGGATTGCAGATTTTTACAAGGTGAAATAGAACATTTATTGAAACAGGGCTATTTAACAGAATTATTTAGTGATAAAGGTAAACAGGCATATATGAAGAACAAGCAGGAGCCCCCAAATCCTCCTTCTCCAAAGCGAACCATCAATGTGATACATGGAGGAGAGGAAGTAAACGGGATAGTTTGCCAATTAGCATCAAAGGTCACAATTACCCATAGAAAGCGGGTTCGAGAAGATCCAACCAAAGATAAAATAACCTTTGATGATGCAGATTTTGGTGGACTAATGCTTCCCCATAATGATGCCCTGGTAATATCCCTACTCATTCATGACACTAACGTTAAGAGAGTGTTGATTGATCCAGGTAGTTCAGTCAATATCATCTTATTAAGAGTCGTGGAAGAAATGCTCATGGGAAATCAGGTGACCCCAAAGGCCCGAGCCATATCAGGGTTTGATAACTCTACGGTGATAACCAAAGGAGAGATCGAACTTAGCACTTACGCTGAGGGAGTAACTAAGAACACCAAATTCCAAGTCATTGATACTGACATGGCTTATAATGTGATTATGGGAAGGCCTTGGATACATACATGAAAGCAGTACCATCCACCTTACATTAGGTAATCAAATTCCCCTGAGAATGGGGAATTAGACAAATTAGAAGTGATCAACAGACCTCCAGAAATATAAATTCTGTGGCACTTTATAACAAAAAAAGGGACAGAAGAACCAGAAGATAGAGAAATCTTTCAAGCAGATGTCACCGGCCAAACAGGTACGGAAAAAACTACTAATCAAACAGGTACGAAAGAAGTAAATGTTCAAACAGGTACGGGAGGAGATACCTACGAGAAGACGGATCCAGTCACCATGGGAGATGCATCAGACCATATAGATATGGACTCTAGACCGAACGTCATTCATGAACCAGAGGAAGATGAACACATCAAAACAACTACGAAAGAGCTCGAAGTTGTTCCATTGTTTGAACAAAAAACTGAATAGAAGGTGTATGTAGGCACGAGGCTGAGCCCCGATTGAAAAGGCACGTTAATTGATTATTTAAAAGCTAACGCAGATTTCTTTGCGTGGTCCCATTCAGATATGATAGGTATTCCACCCAAAGTGATGACCCATAAACTAAATGAAGATCCATCATTCGTACATGTTAAACAGAAAAAAAGAAAGCAAGGACCATTCAAGAATCAAGTAATTGACGAAGAGGTACAAAAACTCTTGAAAATTGGTTTGATACGAGAGGTAACATACCCTAACTGGTTAGCTAACACTGTGGTGGTACCTAAAAAGAATGGCAAATGGAGGGTATGTGTAGATTATACTGATTTAAATAAAGCATGCCCCAAAGATTCGTTCCCATTACCGCATATAGATCAAATGATTGATGCTACCGCAGGTCATGAATTATTAAGCTTTCTAGATGCATATTCTGGTTATAATCAGATTAAAATGGATCCCTCAGACGAGGAAAAAACCTCCTTCATTACGAACAGGGGGACTTACTGCTATAAAGTCATGCCTTTTGGCTTAAAAAATGCTGGAGCAACCTATCAAAGGCTAGTAACTAAAATGTTCCAAGAACATCTGGGAAAAACGATGGAAGTGTACATTGATGGTATGTTGGTAAAATCAACACAGGCGGAAGACCATTTCCAGCATCTTTCTATTACTTTTGACATTTTACGCAAGTATAACGTAAAGTTAAACCCGGAAAAATGCGCTTTCGGAGTACAATCAGGTAAAATTTTCGGTTTCCTTGTATCAAACAGAGGAATAGAGGTAAATCCCGCTCAAATTAAAGATATAGAAGAAATACCTGATATACTAACAAACGAAAAAGAAGTTCAAAGACTGACAGGAAGAATAGCGGCTTTAGGAAGATTTATTTCCAGGTCTTCCGAAAAAAGTTTTAAATTCTTTTCAGTTCTCAAAAAGCAAAATGAATTCGAATGGACTGAAGAATGTCAGCATGCCTCAAGAATTTGAAGGATTATCTATCAAAACCTCTGCTTCTGTCAAAGCCAAAAGAAGGGGAAAGATTGTACATCTACCTAGTTGTCTCAAAAATTGATGTAAGTGCAGTACTGGTAAGAGAAGACAAAGGTAAAAAATCACCTATTTATTACGTAAGTAAAACTTTACTAGATGCTGAAACCAGATATCCACATCTAGAAAAGTTAGCTTTAGCCTTAATAATGGCATCTAGAAAATTACGAACCTATTTTCAATGTCATCCAATCACTGTCATGACTTCTTATCCTTTAAGGAATATATTGCATAAGCAAGAACTGTCAGGAAGATTAGCCAAGTGGGCCATAGAACTAAGTGAGCATGAAATAATATATCAGCCTAGGACTGCGATTAAGTCACAGATATTAGTTGATTTTGTTGCTGACTTCAGTAATAACATTGTTCCTGAAGTAGAAAAGGAGTTACAACTCTTTAACGGTGCTAATCCAGGTCTTTGGACCCTATTTACTGATGGCTCTTCTAATATAAAAGGTGTCGGCTTAGGCATAGTCTTAATATCACCCACGGGTGAAAATACACATCAAGCTATCAAATGTTATCCTATAACTAACAATGAAGAAGAGTACGAAGTTGTTATTGCAGGCCTAGAACTAGCACAAGAACTCTCAATTGAGCAAATCGTAATCAACAGCGATTCCCAACTGGTAGTAAATCAAATGCAGGGGACTTACATCGCTCGAGAAACTCGGATGCAACAATATCTGGAAAGGGCACGAGAACTCGTAAGACAACTCAAAACATGGAAGGTAATACAAATACCTAGAGAGGAAAATGCAAAGGCAAATGCATTAGCAAACCTCGCAGCAGTTACAGAAGTAACAAATAAAGACAATGCAATTGTCGTCCATCTATTTCATTCAGCAATCGACCAGGACAGAAATGAGGTCACTTTCAACAATTTAACCTGGGATTGGAGAAACAAAATTCTTAGTTTTTTGCAGAATGGTACCGTACCTGAAGACAAGAAAACAGCTCAAGCACTTCGCCGCAAAGCTGCACAGTACTATCTCATTCGCAACTCTTTGTATCGCAAGATGTTCGGAGGGCCCCTAGCTAAATGCCTCGGACCTAATCAAACGGAGTTTGTAATGAGATAAGTCCATGAAGGACACTGTGGAAATCATTCAGGAGCAAGATCCTTTGTAAAAACCCTAATCAGAGCCGCGTATTATTGGCCTAAGATGGAAGAGGATGCCGAAAACTTCGTATCCAAATGCGACAGGTGTCAAAGGTTCGCCAATAATATGCATCGACCAGCAGAACTATTGCACCCAATCATATCTCCATGGCCCTTCATGAAATGGGGGATGGACATAGTGGGACCTCTTCCCCAATCTAAAGGACAGGTACGGTTTTTACTCGTGCTTACTGATTATTTCACTAAATGGGTAGAAGCAGAAGCGTTTAAACAAGTGTGGGAAAAGGAAGTTAAAAGCTTCCTATGGTGAAACATAATATGCCGCTTTGGGATACCGAAGGAGATCATGTGTGATAATGGCCCACAATTTATAGGCTCTCAAATCACAGAATTCTTTGAAAGCTGAAAAATCAAACGGATCACTTCAACGACATACCATCTCGTGGCTAATGGTCAAGCTGAGTCAACAAATAAAATCATCATCAACAATATAAAAAAGTGACTAGATAAAGCCAAAGGAAATTGGACCGATGAATTACCAGCGGTATTATGGGCATACAGAACAACATCAAAAACAGCCACGGGAGACACTCCATTCGCACTTGTCTACGGCTCAGAATCCTTAATACCCGTGGAGATTGGCGAACCAAGCATAAGGGTTATAACAGCCACGGAGGAGGCAAACAACGATGAGTTAAGGACTGATCTGGACCTGCTCGAACCCCGAAGGGAAGCAGCATTAATATGGATGGCATCTCAAAAACAAATCATAGAGCGTTACTACAACCGAAAAGCTCATCTCAGATACTTCAAGATTGGGGACTTCGTCCTCAAAAAAGTCTTTCAATCAACAAAAGAAGCAAGCGCAGGAAAGCTAAGTCCAAATTGGGAAGGACCCTACAAAATCCGAGGCATAGCTGGTAAGGGCGCCTACGAACTGGAAGCCACAGACGGCATAATCCTACCAACAAGCTGGAACGCCATCCACTTGAAGAAGTACTACTTCTAAGGAAAAGAAGTACCCCGATCAGGTATCGCACGTTCGATTTTATTTTGAACATTTAAAATTTTACTAACATTTTTAGATGATAGGCATAAAGCTAACCCATCACCAGATGATAGACCTGCAAAGACGCAAGGAAATAACACAATTCTCGGTATAGGGTTACACTTTCTGATGGATGTTTTAAAGGGTTAAGCAGTCATCGTCTAAAAAACTATATACCTTCGAGTCCCGCACGTTTTTCCTTTTTAGGGAAAGGACCACAAGGAAGGAATAATCAAGTGCTTGAGATTTCAAACAGTATGGAAGGCTAAGACGAAGCAAAGAAGACTATCGAAAAGTCAAAGCTCGAACCTGAAGATCCATCTACCCAACCAGTCAAGTGATACGAGCAAAATTGAAGGAACTAAAGACTCAAAATTCAAAAGCCTAAATCAAAAACCTTCGAACATGTTCGGGTTAAAAAGCAAAGCATTAGCTACGAGGAAGAAATGCACATCTTTGTATTTATTCAAAACTGTTGTAACAAAAACAGTTAGGGGTGAAAGATCATCATCATTGTACTCATTCAAAAATTGTTGTGATTTAGAACAGTTACGAAATCTTTGTACTCATATAGAAAAACGTTATCAAAGAAAACAGTTACGGATGAAAGATCAAAATCCTTATATTTGGTTTAAAATTGTTATCAAATAAAACAGTTACGGATGAAAAAGCATTTCCCTTGTACTTATTAAAACTGTTGTTATCAAAAACAGTTACGGGTAAAAGCCCCAATCATTATGAAAACTATTACTAATGAAAAATAGTTGTTTCCTTGTATTAATTCGAAAAAACTGTTACCTATGAAAAACAGTTACGAAATACAAGTGTATATCAAATCTGTTAAATGAAAACAGTTGCAACATGAGTTTTAGACGATAAATCAAACACATGTAAAATGCCATGAAAGTTCAAACTTTCCTTAGAAGCATTCTTAAACATGTGAAAAATTCCTATCACTCTATTGCATTATTACACCATTATGAAGTTGAGACATCTTCTTCATTAAGTGTCGATAAAAAATAAAGGGCCCTCTTTCGTAAATAAAGCCTACTACAAACAAGGTTCACATTTTGTATAAACGTCGTGCCTACTATGAAAAGGTTCGAGTGATTTTAGCATCTTTATGCGAAAGTTCAGAGGTAAAACTAAAAACGTCAAAAATCAAAACATGCAAAAGACTTAAGAGTGGAACAGAATCTCAAAACGAAAAGTCACACTTTGCATATATTCAAAAAGCGGCTAAGTAAGAACTAAGTACTAACTAGTACTTAGCCGCATATAATTTTTACATTTAAGGTGACCTTAAGTTGTCAGTTGGGGACTTTAGTAAGATCCAAATTTACCCCCGATGGAGCTAGGGGTAACCACCAATCCAATAAAAAAAAAAGAGAACCAACACTTTAATCTTCTTGAGGAGGAGGATTGATTTCTTCATCGGCAGAAGGAACGGGAGCAACTTGGAACGAAGAGGTATGAGCAGCAGGAGTCTCACCATCAGGTGAAGAGAGGTTAAGACCTTGTTGAGCCTTCTCCATGGCCTCCTTGATTTTAGCTATTTCAGCACTAAGGTCGAAACCCCCTTGACTCATTTCCGTCAATGTGTCAAGGCGAGAATTCATATATGCCCAGCTCACATCGACTGCAGCCGCCTCTTCGAGATCTTCGTAATCTTTTGCCCATATTTGAAGCTCATCCTTTAGCCCATCCTTCTCCGCTTCAGCAGCTTCATGGGCAGCCCTCAAAGGCACAATCAACTCCTCCAGAGTTTGGACTCTATCTAAAGCATTACAAAGTTCTTCTTGGGTCCGGGTGAGTGATTGCACGAGCTCGCCAGAATATTCCTCCTTCTGCCCTAACAAGTCCTTCAAGTTCCTAATCTCCTCCGAGGCTCGAGATAGTTGTTCAGCAAATGAAGATTCTAGAATGCTCTTGTTCTTATCAACCTGATTTGAAGAAGCCTTCTCCACTGCCAATTCCACTGCCATAATTCTCAGTTGCCGCTTTAAGGTACTCCTTTCCTCTTCTAGAGAATCCATATCAATCCTTAAACTGTCATACTGTGCCTTCAAGTTATCAATATCAGCCCGCAACTCTTTTGTCTCCTGATCTAAATTTGAGATCCTCTTCATGAGCTCCATACCTATAAGATTGATCTACAAGAAACAGATCAATTAGATATGGTAAATTAATTAGAAATGATAAATTTCATATACGAAAATGGAATAGGATAAACTGCACCATACCTTCAAAGAGGTATGCACGACCTCATTGGCCCATGTAAGAGCAGTATGTCTAGCTAGCTTGGCCTTCTTCTTGGGGCCTATCAAAGTCTTAAGCCACACTTCGGGCTCGCCCATTTTCTTGAAAAGACTCCCCTCAGCTGGAACTTCTATTATTACCTGCCGCATCTCCCTGCTGGAAGACCCTACTTCCCTAACGGAAGTCACGAAAGCAGGTAGAGATGAAGCAACAACAGGCACGGAGGGTTGAGGAATTGGAGAAGCCGCGGGCAAAGCAGTAGGCACGGGGAGATTGAAAAGTTGAGGAAGCCACGAGCAAAGCAACAGCAGAAGCCGTTATAGCCCGGTAGAGACACGAGGAGTATATGAAATAGTTTCTCTTAAAGAAGCAAGAAAAACAGCAGCCAAGGGAACTTCATCATAGGCAAGGTCAAAACCTTCATGGAGCAAATAATCTACAGACTCATTAATAGGAGAAGGTGAAGCATCTTCAGAGGCAGAGGGTCTAACTACAGATACGGAAGGCAAAGTCATGGGTGTAGACTCATCGTCCGAAACCACCCACCTTCTCCGTGACCTGTGCACCAAAGCACCCTCCTCTTTTTCTTCTCCTCCTACAGAACGAGACTCACCAACCTTCCTCTTCGAGGAAGACGAACCAACAATAATCTCTTGGGCTTGGGCCAGATATATCTTCGGAACAGACGAAGCAGACACCCCACGAGTAGAAAATCCTATCAAAAATAAAAAGGTTAAGAAAAAAGAAAAAAGGCTCGAGTAAGGGAAAAAGTAGAAACAAAAGCTTCACTTACCGTGGGTCTTCACTTGCCAACCGTAATTCCCAGCGAAGTACTTCCAAGATCTTTCCTCCAAAGGAGAAACATACAACAATTTTTCTACCCAATCACGGATACCGGAGACATTCTCAACAGTGCCCATGATTGCTGAAAGAAGAAGAAATAGATATGGTGTTAAATAAAACGTCTCGAATCAGAAAGAGAAAAAATAAATAAATGTGAGTTAAAATGTACTCACGTGCACGATTCCACTTCTAAGGGAAGGGAAGATTTTCTTCACCCACTAAACTAGCAGTGGGAACAGCGACGTACCGAAGGTATCAACCTCTGTCCTTATCATCTCCAGGGGTTACTAATACTCTTTTACTCCGAGCATCAAGATTAAAAACCCCTTAATGAATAAGATGGCTAAAAGTAAAAGGAACCGAGGCTAAAGAAGCTAAACTCCTAAGACACGCGACAACTCGCCACACAAGCTGACCAACTTGTCCTAAGGAAATATTGAAAAAACGGCAAAATTCAATTTTGACTGGATCAATGGGAGGTCTAAACCCTAAAGTAAAAGGGTACGTATAAACAAAAGAATATCCCGTCTTGTAAGACGTTATTCTTTGATTACTATTAGAAATATAGACAGGGAAATCAGACCTCCAAAAACACTCCCTACGAACTAGGGAAATCTGACCTTCCGTAATAAGGGTTGGATATCTCTCAACACTGTCAAGGGAAGAAGACTGATCTACGAGAACTTGACTATCCCTAGTAAAGACAAACCCAGCGGGGATAATTTCATCAACTCTAGGTTCACGAAGATGTTCATCTCTACCTCTAGACAAAGAACGAGAAGACCTAGCCCTAGGAGAAACTAGAGACCGAGCAGAAGGAGGGGAGACCATCTGAGAAAAAGAAGAAGAAGAGACTCTCGAAGGAGTGGATCCTAGACTTTTTAGTCTACCACCCCTCCGACTCCTAGTCGGAGCAGAAGATGGTGTTAAATTTTCAACATCTATTACTCTTTTGGGTTGATTTGAAGAAGGCATGTTTACAAAGGCAAGAAAAAAAATTCTTTACAAGTAAAAGAGATAAGTTAGAAAGTGTTTCGTGAAAGTAAAGAAAAGAATAAGGGTATTTATACCTGAGGAAAACCATCAAACATGGGAAAAAATGATGAGAAGTCATAATGGAAGGTGTCACTTCGGGACTGACACAGCCGCAAAAAGCCCTAAAAGGCGCCGAGTAACCGCAAAACCAATCTAAGAAGGACGCGTGGAATGAGCATTAAATGGAAGTAACAAACGACGCTTATGTTCATAGAAGGATATAATATTTTCGAGGAAAAGCGGCGAAAAAATATTCCCGCCATAAATGCATATCCACTTACCAAATATTAATCGATAAATAAATGGTAAGGATATCTGTATTGGTAAAAAAGAGTCTTACACGTAAGATGATTCTTGACAACTCAGCCAGCTACGTGGACCAAGGAAAACATGACAGCTGGATATGACTCTGTAAAGAGGTACAGAACAAAGAGGCACGGTTCAATAAACCTTTGAGTTCATCAGCCATGGAAATCTTTACTTAATTAAGATAGGGAAGAGACACGTCAGAGGAAATTCGGACAGAGATACGGGCAGATTCGGGGATCCTCAATTAATGACCTATACGTTATGTAACCTATAGGAAACAGTTATAGTTACCCTTTGTAATGCCTCATTAATGTAATAATTAGTCATTAATGAGCGAGCATTGCAAGAATCTAACGTTATTTTAAGAAACCCCCTATATAAAGGAAGGGAAGATAACTTGTAAAGATCATCTGAGAATTTCTAATACTACGCACTTTACTTCGCAGCGTGTCATTATTACTTTCTATTTATTTTCTTTTATCATTTCCTTGATTATCAGTAACCCGCGTTTATCCTAAATATAGTTTTGGTTAAAGGATCTAATTCTTTGGTTAAACAAACTGTAGAGGATCATAAGGTGTTCGAGGGTAAAGGGATATCCCTCGATTTTTCTTACAAAAAATCGAAGAAGAAACACTGTTCTCCGGAAGGAGGGGTGGATCTGACCGAGAGTCACAACATACCTCTTGCAAAGGCAATGATTATAGGGTCTAAGGGACCCAACGTGAAGGGGTAAGTGTAAACACTTAGAAAACCCTCCACGTGGGTGGTGATCGATTCCTCGGATAAAGGAACCACCACGTGCTTGTTGGCCCAGTGCAGTCCTCTTTAACCTTAGTGAGGAGGTCTTCGGTGATACCGGCTACATCGGTCCGGTATCGATGAGGTCTCTCAACCTTAAAATCAGTAACAGTAGGCACCCTGCCGAAACGAATTCCTAAGGGTGAGGTTCCACCGCAGCCCTGCGACAGGCGGGTGGTGATGAAGAAGCGACCTCCTTTTGTGGTACGGTCTTGAAAGTTTTCGCCATTAACGAACAGGAGAAAAGAGAATTAAGATAGTCTGCGGGCTGGGGAGAGTTCAAGAAATTTGGGTGCAAGAGTTGTAAAGCAAGCAGATTTTTGAAGAAAAAACAAGAGTAGGAGGAACTTTGAACGTAAAAGTTTGAATGAGGAAAATCTAGGGTACTTATAGCTTACTGGTGGCGGTTTAGAATCGGTAATGGCCGTTCAACGCTGACAGGCATTTAATGCATCAGTAACTGGACCGACGGGGCGTTTCGGTATCCATTTTTCACTTATGTCATAGTCGGGTCCGTCGCTTACGTCATGGCCAATCGAAGCGGTATTTGGAAGTTCATATCTTTTCTCGTCACCCTCTCTCCGAGAAACGAGGGGACTATCTTTATACGTTAAATCCATGCCTAACCCTTGCGTGAACTAATCGAGTCTGGAATGTGATAGTGTAAGGTTCGACCTTAAATCCATACTAAATCGAGGTCCGAGGTTACATCATCAAAGCTCGAGATCCCCGGGATCGAACAAAATCGAGATCGAGGGAGATTTGCTGAGCCGGATAACAGAAAGACGGAATATCCGCGATCGAGCGTAGATCGCGACGGAGATCTCGGCATGTATCAAAGATAGGCCGATTTATTAGTCAATCATGAGATTTCTTACTTCATTTAGAACTGTATCAAAGGTAGGACTCTCCTACTATATAAAGGGGGTCTGATCATTTGTAAGACACATACGCAATACAAAGCAATACACTGCCTTTTTCTAGTTTTCATTATCTTGTTACTATATTCTTATATCAGTTGAAACTTCTCTTGGTTCAAGGGTGATCGAACTCGAGGGCCAATGCTATTAAATTCGTTTTGTTTGCATTTATCTTTTTTACAGTCAATTTCAATATTTATATATGTTTTCTCGATATGTGCCAAGTTATATCATGTATCGTTAAAACCATGTATAAATTCAGTTGTTATCCATTTTAAAGATAAACACGGTCATACATGCATTCCTAATTAGTACTATTACATAATTTGATCATAATGGTATACTGCTGATGGTAATTCTTAACAAATGAAAATGCGAACATGTTCAGATCTTAAAACTTAATGATCAGGAGTATCCTGGTGGGATAAACTCAATTTGAAGTGATGTGAATGATAGAAAAAAGTAAAACAAGCCACACAATACACGTGGTAAAAATATACACCTCATTATAGTATTTTTTTGTGGTCCACGTATCTATTTTTTTTAAATATTGGAAGGGAATTAAAAAAAAGTTTAAAGTTGTCATTGGAGTAAAGAGCCTAGAGATATTTATTATGTTTTTAATGAACAAATTAATAGTAATATGGTCAATTTCATTGTTAATTAATACTCCCTCCGTTCCAATTTATGTGAACATGTTTGACTGGGCACGGAGTTTAAGAAAAAGTGAATACTTTTGAAATTTGTGGTTCTAAACAAGTCAAAAAGGAGCCCGGAGTAATTATATGATTATAAAAGCTTCTCATTAAGGGTAAAATTGTACGTTTAAGATATATTGTTATCAAATTTTGAAAAGGATCATTTTTTTGAGAACGGACAAAAAACGAAATAGAGTCACATAAACTGAAACAGAAGTAATAATAAAATATTTTTTATTATGTGTAAACAACTAAACAATCGTTAAAATGGACCGGATAAAGTAATTAATATGATACCAAGTCTTGCTTAATATGGTCTCAAATTGACCTAAACTGTAGAGACGCCAACTAACTTAAATTTTTGAGGCGTGTAAGTCAAGAGGAATTAATGAAAGAGGAAGAAAATAACCGATAGAAAAAAGGTTACTCATAAAATTGGTGTCTTTACATTCACACGGAAATTAGACCTTCTAGAAAATAAAATTAGGCAGAGAAGACAAAGCACAAAAGGTAAAACACGCAAACAAGAAAAATCGGGACCACGCTATATATATTTGGAAACGGGGCATTTAAAAGGAAGGGGAGAGACACGGGCTCTATTTTCATTAGGTTATGTTATACTACACCGACTAGGGTCGGCAAATGAGGAAGGCGAATTAAAGTTGAGCCTAAATCAATAAAATGGATCATAATCTAACCCGTTTAAAATGTTGTGTAAAAATTGTATGGGCGAGTCAATTCTTAGACTGGTCATTCAAAAATAATCAGTGTTTGTTAAGTCATTAAAAAATAGTCACTATTTTATTGTAATAGAGACCGATTCAGCATAATATACTGGAGTTCGGTGCACCTGTGTATGAACTTTCAGCATATTATGCTGGAACTCCAACACGCGAAAAATTCCAGCATAATATATTGGCGATTCGAGCACCTGTGTATGAACTCCAGCATAATATCCTGGACTGGTATACTTTGCTGGAACTCCAGTATATTATACTGGAATTCTAGTATATTATGCTGAAGTACTTTTCGAATTTTGAACATTGTTTTTCGTTCAAATTTATCTTTACATGAAAAGTGACTAAATTTCGATTACTTTTGAAACGATGGCTATTTTTGAATGACCACTTGTAAATATGGCTATTTTTGAATTTCTCCCCGAAATAAGTTGTTCGAGATGAAGAGTTTGTTTGGCTAAGCTGCCAAAATATGCTTATTTTGAAAGAATATTTTCTCAGAAGTACTTTTTCGGAAGTACGTTTGAAAAAAAACAATTTGTGTTTGGCTAATTCATTTAAGAATTATGTTTTGCAATATTGGTAAAAAATTGAGTTCATCCAATCTTTCTAAAAGTACTTTTGAGTGTCCAATTACCAAAAAGGATAGTACCAAGGTCTTATAATTATTTTAAATAGAAAATTTTTAACTTAAATATTTCGTAAGAGACTTTTATTACTTTTTATTTATCTAATTAAAATATAAAACATAAAGCAAACAAACATAATAAAGATTTAACTCAATTTTACATATATAGTTATACCAAAGCGTATAATATCATCTTGTATAATTACTTATTGTTACACAATGATTTGAATAATCAAAATACATTATTTAGTATGAATTAGAAGTTTATTCCAAAAATTACTATATATTGATAATCCATTATGAAATAATAAGTAAAGTCACTCACACGTGAAATATTTTTCAACAATTTCATCTCTGTTTCTATCACACAACACATCATATTAGTAGAAGACTTGTCTTGCATTTCTAAAAGAATATCAGAAGACCCATCTCCTTCCTCAATCTTTGTAGTAATATCTTCATTAGCATAATATTTGAATTCCTTATCGGTAAAAGAATATCATGAGATGAAATTATTGTATTGCCATGATAGTTGTAACTAGGTGATTCTTAGTGTCAAACTTGAAATATAGCTTTGAGCGTAAATAAAAATAACTTTAAAAGGTAACTAATTATTAACAACAAATAATGTATAATTTAATTTTTTTTCTTTTTTAAAAATAAATTAAAAAAGAAGCTAATTATTACCTAACCTAAAAACTTTGTCGTAAATTGCCAAGCGGCATATCGTGCAACTGTCACTTGGCTTAATGTGATTGTTTTTTCTTTATCTTTGCGATGAAATTGTAAATTTATTACCTATTAGTAGGCGATTTTCACAAATTAGATTAGATAACCGTTTTAAGGATTCGAGAACTAATAACCTATAACAGAAGAAACTATAAATGACTGTTTGTAGGAAGAGAATTGATAATCCAAAGAAGGATATAGATAATTTTCTTTAGTGTGAAAAAAGAAGAAGATAATTTGAAAAGTTACAAGACATTACACCAAAAAAATATCAAAAACAAGAAAAATCAATAAAGAATTTGAAAAGTTGCAATATGATATGATATCTTTAAATTTAAGAGAATGATAAAACAAGAAACAAACATGAAAAAAAAAACTTAAATTAGTAAGGGATAATTTGAAATGTATAAATTCTAAGGTGAGGATAGTTTTGTCTTGAACAAATTAATTTTCAACTTCTGTTTCTGCTTTGGAAGAAGCTAAAATTTTCTTCTTCCTCCCAAAAATAGAAAAACTACTTCTGTTGTGGACCAAAAGTACTTCTTTATCTTGGTCAAACAACTTAAATTTGTAAAAAAAAAAAATTTTGAAAGAAAAAAAATACTTTTAGCCTCCCAAAAGCTTGGCCAAACAGGCTCGAAGTCGAATAATATATCCAACTTCAATCATTCACTCCTTTTTTTTTCTTTTTGCTTTTTGAAAAACAGAATGTGAAATTCAATGTGTGTTCATTAAATTATTTCAATTTGAAATCTTTATGTTACGTAATTCCTGATATCGTAATTTAATTTAATATATATTTGAATTTGTGTAGCACTTATTATTAATATTAATTTGACCCAATTAGCATCAATTCAACAAACGCGGCATAATTCAAGTTTATACTTCGGAGGATCGGACAAATATGAAATAACTAAAAGGTGTCGATTTCGTCACCTCTACCCTTGGTATTCTAATTACATACTGAATGACATTTAATAAACTTTTATAAATTTTATCAACGGGTGCGTTTGGTACGACGGAAAAATATATTTATTTATTTTTTAATTTTTTCATGTTTGGTTGGCTCAAATGTCTTGGAAAATATTTTCATCATGAAGTCATTTTCTTCTTGATAGGTTATAAGTACCTTTGTTTATGTTTTGATGAATTAGCAAACTAAATGACAAGAACCGAAGAAGGAACCTGATCCACATCTGGTCCACATTCTCAATCGCATGAAGATAACCACACTTAAGCTGGAAATGTTTATGAGTAACTCAGAAGTTAAAGAATCAACACGGCGAACAAATGGTCTTTGGTTTCCCCGGTAATTGTACCAAGTCAACTCTCCACAGTTGAAAACTCACTGCCTGCACACGAAACAGTACAATACAGTGCAGCAGTCACTTCCATTGGAAAGGACCTTGTATCAAAGTTGCTTACATCATTTAAGTGTTGTTATCAATGTTATATTAACATTAAACTAAAGACAAAACATCACTGGAACGTGAGAGAATTCACTCAAGCACTCTAACATTGATTAAGCTACAGATCAACAATTCTCAAATGCATCAAGAACAAAGAACAACACTGCTACGGACCAGTTCCCATATCCACTCATTATGTGTCCTAATAGAGTTGTAAGTTGTAACTTTGTAATAGTTCTTCAAATTGTAACTCCTACTTAGCTCGTTTAGAAGTATTGATTAGGAAACTTTTGTAAATCATAAAGTCTTTGTGTCTTGGCTAGAGTTAGTCAAGTTGTGAAGTCTTTGTAATTGAGAGATTACAAAGTGGCTTATAATAGGTGTGTTACAATTTAGTGAAGGATTAAGTAGTTAATTTCTGGGTTACTGTCACGACCCGAAATCCCACCTTCAGGCCGTGATGGCGTCTAACATTGAACCCGCTAGACAAGCCAACGTTTTTGGTTAGATTTACTATTTTCTTTATTTACGAGATTTAAAAGAACAACAATAAACATGAATAAATGGATAAAAATGCGGAAGCTAAGAATTCATCAACTTAATATAATAAATGTTATGAAATATCCATACATAAACCCCTAAACTGGTTTTTACAATTTCACGGACAGTCTAAGATTACTAAAAATATGAGTCTGAAATAAAGAAGTGTAGTTGTCTAGAAATACAAGATAAGACAGAAGAAAAGAAATAGATGGTGACGCCAAGGCATGCGGACGCCTGCAGGACTACCTCGGTGTCGCCGTGGACTGAAGGATCCTCCCTCGCTTAATGTCCACTGGGTCCGGCGCTGTAATCTGCACAATATAAAGAAGTGCAGGTGTAGCATTAGTACAACCAACCCCACGTACTAAGTAAGTGCCGAGCCTAACCTCGACGAAGTAGTAACGAGGCTAGGACACGACAACAATAACACCTGTGCAATTCAATAGTATAACAGGAAATAATGACAGGAAATGAGCAAGTAAATACAACAACGGGGGATAACATGCTGGGGATAAAGGGCAACAACTAACTGAAATAACAGAACAAGATAGCAATTGAAATGTATAAATAACAGCTGGAATTAACAGCTTTGAACAAGTTAATAAACAGAAACGGCACGGCATGTCCCCTCGTGCTATAACCTCAAAAACACTCGGCACGGAATGTCCCCTCGTGCATAACCTCACAATAACTCGGCACGGAATGTCCCCTCGTGCATAACCTCACAATCACTCGGCACAGAATGTCCCCTCGTGCATAGCATATATAAAAGCAACAATTTGACAGGGAAATTCAACAATAATAAACCTCAGATGCACAGAAATATTCAACAAGAATTCTACCGTCCCGGCAAGGGACTCATCTATAACCAATCTCACTCAGAGGTGTAATTTAACAAATAATCCTCAACCGGACGAATAATCAATAACATTCTACATCATGAAATACCCTCAATGTATCACTTCCAAAATCACAATTAATTCATTACATAGAGAATATCAAAGAATACTATGTAATCATCAAGTTCGACTCACGGGCATGCTCGACCACAACATATAGGTACCCTCACATCACCTATACGTTGGACATGGAATAACACATAGAAAATAAGACTCTATACCTATTCCCTCAAGATAAGGTTAGACCAAACACTTACCTCGACTCCAAGAATGCAAATCAAGCCTCTAGCACCGCTTTTCCTCTTGAATCCGACTCCGAAACAATCGTATCTAGACACAATTGACTCAATAACATCAATAATTACTCAACAATTCAATTCCAAAGCCTAATTATAGATTTCCCAACATTCTTCCAAAAATTCTAAAATTCGACCCCGGGCCCGCTTGGTCCAAACACGAGGTTCGGACCAAAACTCGATCACCATTCCCCCACGAGCCCGAATATATAATTTATTTTGAAATCCGACCCCAAAACGAGGTCAAATTCTCAAATATTCAAAAATCCCTAATTCTACCCAATTCCCCAATTTTTACCCTTTAACCCCATGATTTTAGGCCTAGAATCTAATAATTGTTGATGAAAATGGAAGAAAATGAAGTTAAGATTCTTACCTATGAAACTATGGTGGAAGAGGTGCTCCAAAATCGCCTAAGAGGGTTGGGGAAGAAGGGGTTTGAGAAAAATGGGTTAAATCCCGAATGGATTCTGTTTTTGGGCATTTAAATATCTGGGCAATTTTTGATCTATGCGATCACGAAGAAGGAGCTGCGATCGCATAGAGGAATGAGTTCTTAGGCACTGCGATCGCGAAGGGTAACCTGCGATCGCACAGGTTTACTAACCCCACCCTATGTGATCGCAAATAAGAGTATGCGGTCGCACAGGGTATCTACCCCCCCCCCCCCCCCATTCCAGCTCTCCTATACCCCTATGTGATCGCGGACATGACTATGCGATCGCATAGAGTACCAGAATTCCACCTCTCACACTACACTATGCGATCGCGGGAGGACTTATGCGATCGCTTAGTGTTAGACACCAGCAAAAGCATTTTTACACCAGATTTTCTAAGGTTTTTTGCACTCCGACACCTACCCGAAACTCACCCGAGCCATCGGGGCTCAAAACCAAATATACACACAACCTCAAAAATATCCTACAGACTTATTCGAGCAATTAAACCACCAAAATAACATCATAAACATCGAATTAAACCTCAAAATATATAAGAATTCTCAAAACTTCATTAACTTCAAAATTTCCATTTTTAGTCCGAATCGCGTCAAACTAAGTCCGTTTCTTACCAAATTTCACAGATAACTCATCTAAAATATATTGAACCTGTTCCGGGCTCCGAAACCATAATACGGCCCCGATAACACAGGTTTCATATCAAATTTCATTTTCAAAAGCCTTTATATTTTTCAGAAAACAATTTTCCTTAAAAATTCATTTCTCGGACTTGGGACCTCGGAATTTGATTTTGGGCATACGCTCAAGTCCCATATTTTCCTACGGATCCTCCGGGATCGTAAAATCACGGGTCCGGGTCCGTTTACCAAAAATGTTGACCAAAGTCAATTTTATTCAAATAGTTATCATAAATTCAGCATTTATTCAATTTTCCACTTAACGGCTTCCCGGCTACACGTTCGGATTGCGCACGCATATCGAGGTGAGATAAAAGGAGGCTTTCATGTCCTCGAAACATAGATTTAGCTAAAATTACATGGGATGACCTTTTGGGTCATCATAGTTACATAGGTTGGAATCTAAAAGTTGTTCAGTAGTAAAGTTGAAATTTTAAAAGTGTAGGTCGTGGTTTTTAATCCTGTTGAGCTAGGAATTTTCCACGCAAAAACTCTCAGTGTCATTTACATTCTGCTCTTTGTGTGTGTAAACTGTGGAAACTGATAGAAAACCTAGTTCTCTAAATAGTTTGGTGGACCCTCGAATTCTATCACCTCTAATTGGAGGAAAATGTTTTCCTTATCAAAAGAAAGGAAAATATTTTTCAAAACTCTTTTTCAACCTTTCACGACCCGAAATCCCACTTTCAGGCCGTGACTGCGTGTAATGTTGAACCCGCTAGACAAGCCAACGTTTACAATTAAACTAACTTGATAACACAGAACTAACAGAATTAACTAGAATCAGTTTATAATTTTGAAAAACGAAAATAGATAAATTTCAAAGCTAAGTGAAGAGAACGAAATCCAATACATCGTATAAGCCCCAAAATCGGGAGTCACAAACTCACGAACTTTCTGTAGGAGTGCTAAATACAAAGTCTGAACGAAAAGTACATAATCCGTCTCAGGAATACTAGAAGAAATACAAGACAGAGTAAGGAGCTAATGATAGAAGAGACGCCAAGGCCCACGAACGTCAGCGGTCTACCTTGAATCTCTGAGGTGGACTGAAGGATACTCCCTCAACGATGTCCACTGGGTCCGACCGCAGGATCTGCACAACAATAAGAAGTGTAGTGTAGCATCAGTACAACCGACCTCATTTACTGAGTAAGTGCCGAGCCTAGCCTCGGCCGAAGTAGTGACGAGGCTAGACTTGACAACGATAACCTACCTGTACAATTCTACAAGATATATCACAGACAAACGCAAGAATAGACAGATAAGCATGGGATACGGGAGTAGTTAATGGGGTGACAAGTGAGAGATAAGAACAATTAATTAACACATAGGAGAAAGAAAAGAGCAAATTAACAAGAATGCTATCGTAACAAGTATAAATACGAGCAATGTATGTAATGGCACGACATCACCCTTCGTGCTTTTACTCTCTTCCTCACAATGCGATGTATGATATAAGATAATATAAATCATGGCACGACATCACCCTTCGTGCTTTTACTCTCTTCCTCACAATGCGATGTATGATATAAGATAATATAAATCATGGCACGACATCACCCTTCGTGCTTTTACTCTCTTCCTCACAATGCAATGTATAATTGATGAGTGGTGATTTTACCACTCATTTTAGCCTTTTCTCATTAGATTCTGTATTGTTAAATGATAACTTGAGGTTGTTTTTAGTGTATAACTGCTATATTTGAAGGAAAATGATGCCATGAAGTGGTTAAGGTCAAATTGGAGTGAAATTGAGCAAAAGAGAGTAAATAAGAGAAAAGAGGGCAGCAATGGCTGAATGCGATCGCATATGCAACATGCGGATCGCATTTCGGACCCAGAGATCGCATACCGCAACAGAAAGATGAGTCATGTTTAATGAGTGAAATGCGGTCGAATATGCGATCGCATATCGCAAATGCGGTTCGCATTTGAGTCGCATCACCATCTGATGCTTAAAGCTACATTGTAAATGCGACGCACGAATGCGACCGCATATCACAAATGCGGACCTCATATCTCAAATGCGACGACCCTCTGGGACCTAGGGTTTTGATGTGCGACGGAGAGAGTGAATATGCGAATCGCATCCCTGATATGCGACAAGGATGCGATCGCATATCAGCCCGACGGGGGTGTT
>ML277395.1:0-31908 GCA_005239495.1 Nicotiana undulata
GTTGAGGCTTACACTGTTGAAATTGTATTACTGATGCGAGGTTGGTTATAGCGGAGACCCTTGCCGGGACGATAGAATTTTATTGAGTATCCCCATACACTTTAGACTTCTTGTTGTTGATTTTCACATTATATTGTTGATCATTTATTATTTACCGCACGAGGGGACATGTTGTGTTGATCGTTTATTATTTATCGCATGAGGGGACATGTCGTGTTGATTTTTATTATTTATCACACGAGGGGACATGCCGTGTTGATCGTTTATTATTTATCGCATGAGGGGACATGCCGTGCTGATTGTTATTATTTATCACACGAGGGGACATGCCGTGTTGATCGTTTATTATTTATCGCACGAGGGGACATGATGTGTTGATTGTTAATATTTATCACACGAGGGTACATGTCGTGTTGATCGTTTATTATTTATCGCATGAGGGGACATGCCGTGCTGATTGTTATTATTTATCACACGAGGGGACATGCCGTGTTGATCGTTTATTATTTATCGCACGAGGGGACATGCCGTGCTGGTTGTTATTATTTATCACACGAGGGGACATGCCGTGTTGATCGTTTATTATTTATTTCACGAGGGGACATTCTGTGCCAAGTGATTGCGAGATTACGCACGAGGGGACATGTCGTGCTTCTTTGTTGTTCACTATCTGTTCTGAGAAGTTAAATTCCTTCTTTTTACTTGTTACAATTCAGTTATTACCTTGTTCTGCTGTGCTAGCATTATGTTGCCCTTTTTTTTTCCAGCATGTTCTCCCCGTATTTGTTTTACTTGCTTATCTCCGTCGATATTTTCCTGTTATTATATAGAATTTCATAGGTAAATATAGTGTTGTCGATCCTAGCCTCGTCACTACTTCGCCGAGGTTAGGCTCGGCACTTACTCAGTACATGGGGTCGGTTGTACTGATGCTACACCTGCACTTCTTTATGTTGTGTAGATTACGCAGTTGGACTCGGTGGTCACTGACGGTCGGAGTATTTAATCAGTTCATATAGGAGACATCGAGGTAGACCCCCAGACGTCTGTGGGCCTTGGCGTCACCTTCTACCCTTCACTTTCAGCTCTGTCTTATCTTATAGTTTCAAAGATAGTCATATGTACTTATTTCAGACCTTTGTATTTAGTAATCTCTTAGACGGTTCGTGAGTATGTGATACGAGTTCTGGGTTATATTTATGGGTTTTACTTCGAAGCTTGCTATACCATTTTTTTAATTTTGTTAACTTTCATATTGTTAATTATAGCTGCCCTTGTCATCCTGTTCAGTTTAGTTGTTAATGAGTTTATTTAGTTCAAATGTTGTCTTGTCTAGCGGGTTCAACGTTAGACGCAGTCATGGCCCGGAGGAGGGATTTCGGGTCGTGGCTAGTTGGTATCAGAGCCCTAGGTTGCTTAGGTCTCACAGCTCACGGACAAACTTGGTATAGTCTGAGGGATCGGTACGGAGACGTCTGTACTTATCCCTTAGAGGCTGCAAAGTTAGGAATAACTTCATATCTTTCATTCCCTGTCGTGCCATTTGGCTTCTAAATACTAATTGAGCTTTTATTCTACTCTCTTGCAGATGGCGAGGACACGTGCTTCCTTATCGACCGAACAACAGCTTTATCCTCCTATTGTATCTCCCACGAGGGGCCGAGGCCGAGGCCTTGCTAGAGGCCGAGGCCGAGGCCGTGTCAGACTATCCGAGTTGGACCAGCTCAGGTCTCAAATGGTTCATTGCTACCCCGATGCTTCAGGACGCTCTAGTCCGCTTGGTGGGACTTATGGAGAGTGTTTCTCAGGTCGGTCTTCTTCCTACTGCACCAGCTGGTTCTCAGGCTGGGGGAGGGACCCAGACTCCTGTTATTCATACCCCAGAGCAGGTTGCCACTCGGTTTCAGACTCCAACACCTCAGACAGCTGGAGTAGCTCAGCCGGGTATTGTGGCACCGGTAGCCGAGGGTACAGCTATGTCAGCAGATCCTCTATAGAGACTGGATCGGTTCACCAAGTTATTCACTACTACATTTGCTGGTGCACCATCAGAAGATCCTCAGAATTATTTAGACAATTGTTATGAGGTTCTTCGGAACATGGGCATTGTGGAGTCCAATGGAGTTGACTTTGCTACATTTCGTCTTTCTGGCACCGCCAAGACTTGGTGGAGAGACTATTGCTTGACCAGGCCAGCTGGGTCTGCACCTTTGACTTGGGCTCAGTTCTTCGAGTTATTCTTGGGGAAGTTTCTTCCCATTACTCAGCGAGAGGATCTTCGGAGGCAGTTTGAGCGCCTCTAGCAGGGATCTATGTCTGTCACTCAGTACGAGACCAGGTTCATCACTCTAGCCAGGCATGCACTTATGATACTTCCCACTGATCGGGAGAGGGTTCGAAGATCTATTGAGGGTTTGGCCCAGCCCATCACACTTCAGATGGCTAGGGAGACGGGTACTGATATCTCCTTTCAGGATGCAGTCGATATGGCCAGACGCATTGAGATGGCATTATCACAGGGTGGTGGTCAGGGGTCTGACAAGAGACCTCGTCATTTCGGCCGTTTCAGTGGTGCCTCATCTGGAGGCAGAGATTCCTTTGGCAGAGGTCACCCCCATAGGCCTTATCAGTCAGCACTCCAGGTATCCCGCAGTGCATCATCAGCTTCCATCAGTGCACCGCCGATTCAGAGTCTTCAGGGTAGTCGTTCTGGTCGTCAGGGACAGTTCCAGGGTCAGTATTCTCAGCAGCCGAGGGCTTTCTACACTTGCGGTGGTATGGGGCATATTTCTAGGTTTTGCCCCCAAGGTTTTGCTGGTTCTCATTATCAGGGTTCCCGTTCCATGGTTCCCACATCAGGTGCACCCTCGCCCCCTCAGCCAGCTAGGGGTGGTCGTTGTGCCAGAGGTGGAGGTCAGACTCATAAAGGTGGAGGGCAGGTCATGAGAGGTAGGGGCCAGCCCGTAGCGGGTAGACCCAGAGATGTTCAGGTTGGAGGGGCTCCTCCCCGTTGCTATGCTATTCTGGCCAGGCCTGAGGCTGAGGCTTCTGACGCAGTTATCACAGGTACGGTATCAGTTTGCAGCCGAGATGCTTCGGTGTTATTCGATTCGGGTTCTACTTTCTCTTATGCGTCTTCATATTTTGCCCCTTATTTGAGCATATCTAGTGATTCCCTGAGTGCTCATGTATATGTGTCTACCCCGGTGGGTGATCTTATTATGGTAGATCGAGTCTACCGTGCTTGCTTAGTAGTTATTGGTGGTATGGAGACTCATGTTGATCTTTTGCTTCTGGATATGGTGGACTTTGACGTCATATTTGGGATGGATTGGCTATCTCCCTATCATGATATTCTGGACTGTCATGCCAAAACAGTGACCTTGGCCTTGCCAGGTGTGCCTCGTTTGGAGTGGAGAGGGACTTCTAGCCATTCTTCTGGAAGAGTTATTTCGTATATGAAGGCTCGGCGTATGGTCGAGAAGGGTTGTTTGGCCTATTTGGCCTATGTTCGTGATTCTAGTGCTGAGGTTCCTTCTACGAAGTCTGTGCCTGTGGTTCGTGAGTTCCCAGAGGTTTTTCCTGCTGACCTGCCGGGTATGCCACCCGACAAGGATATTGAATTTTGTATCGAGGTGGCCCAGGGCACTCAGCCCATTTCTATCCCACCGTATCGTATGGCCCCGCCAGAGTTGAAGGAATTGAAGGATCAATTACAGGACTTGTTGGATAAAGGCTTCATTAGGCCTAGTGTTTCTCTTTGGGGTGCTCCAGTGTTGTTCGTTAAGAAGAAAGATGGCTCAATCAGGATGTGTATTGACTACCGGCAGCTGAATAAGGTTACTATCAAGAACAAGTATCCTCTACCGAGGATTGATGATCTATTTGACCAGCTTCAGGGTGCTACAGTGTTTTCCAAGATAGACTTGAGATCGGGTTAGCATCAGCTGAGGATTAGGGTGTCTGATGTACCTAAGACGGCCTTTCGCACTCGTTATGGGCATTATGAGTTCTTGGTGATGTCTTTTGGGTTGACTAATGCCCCCGCTGCATTTATGGAGTTGATTAATCGGGTATTCAGGCCTTATTTGGACTCATTCGTGATCGTGTTTATAGATGATATCTTGATTTATTCCCGTAGTCGAGAGGAGCATGAGCAGCATCTTCGGTTTGTTCTCCAGACTCTGAGAGATCGGCAATTGTACGCCAAGTTTTCTAAGTGCGAGTTCTGGTTGAGTTCTGTGGAATTCTTGGGCCACGTTGTGTCGGCAGAGGGCATTCAGGTGGATCCGACAAAGGTTTCAGCAGTTAGAGATTGGCCTAGGCCCACTTCAGCCACCGAGATTCGGAGCTTCTTAGGCCTAGCAGGCTATTATCGCTGGTTCGTGGAGGGGTTTTCATCTATAGCAGCCCCGATGACCAAGTTGACGCAGAAAGGTGTTCAGTTCAGATGGTCCGAGGAGTGTGAGGCGAGCTTTCAGAAGCTCAAGACAGCATTGACCACAGCATCAGTGTTGGTATTACCCACAGGTTCAGGTCCGTATACCGTGTATTGTGATGCGTCACGGGTTGGGCTCGGTGCGGTATTGATGCAGGATGGAAAGGTCATAGCCTATGCATCTCGTCAGTTGAAGTTACACAAGAAGAATTATCCAGTTCAGGACTTGGAGCTTGCAGCTATTGTTCATGCCTTGAAGATTTGGAGGCATTATTTGTATGGGGTACCGTGTGAGGTATTCACTGATCACAAGAGTTTGCAATACTTGTTTAAGCAAAAGGAGTTGAACATGAGGCAGAGAAGGTGGTTAGAGTTGCTGAAGGATTATGATATTACCATTCTTTATCATCCGAGGAAGGACAATGTGGTGGCCGATGCTTTGAGCCGGAAATCGGTCAGTATGGGCAGTCTAGCTTATTTGTCAGTCGGAGAGCGACCTCTTGCATTGGATGTTCAGGCTTTAGCCAACCGATTTGTGAGATTGGAGGTTTCTGAGGCTGGAAGTGTTTTGGCCCCATATTGTGGCTCGTTCTTCATTGTATGACTGTATTCGGGCCAGGCAATATGATGATCATCATTTATGTGTTCTTAGAGATACAGTACGGCACGTAGGTGCCAAACAGGTTACGGTTGATGATGAGGGAGTTATGCGGATGCAGGGCCGTATTTGTGTACCTGATATTGAGGGTATTCGTGAGTTGATACTTTAGGAGGCCCATAGTTCCCGGTATTCCATTCATCCGGGTGCCGCAAAGATGTACCAGAACTTGCGGCAACATTATTGGTGGAGTATAATGAAGAAGGATATTGTAGCTTATGTAGCTCGGTGCTTGAACTATCAGCAGGTTAAGTACGAGCACCAGAGACTCGGTGGTTTGATGCATCAGATTCAGCTTCCCGAGTGGAAGTGGGAGCGTATCACGATGGATTTTGTAGTTGGGATTCCACGAACTCAGAGGTTGGTTGATGCAGTATGGGTTGTTATGGATAGGCTGACCAAGTCAGCCCACTTCATTCCTGTGTCGGTTTCGTATTCAGCGGAGAAGTTGGCAAAGATCTATATGAGAGAGATCGTCA
Organism: Nicotiana undulata; assembly: GCA_005239495.1. Taxonomy (NCBI): domain Eukaryota; kingdom Viridiplantae; phylum Streptophyta; class Magnoliopsida; order Solanales; family Solanaceae; genus Nicotiana; species Nicotiana undulata. The sequence continues at coordinate 5,576 of ML277395.1, forward strand.
TATTGCATGGTGTGCCCCTATCCATTATATCAGACAGAAGTACTCAGTTTACCTCCCATTTCTAGAGAGTATTTCAGCGAGAGTTGGGCACACAGATTGAGTTGAGCACAACATTTCATCCTCAGACGGACGGACAGTCCGAGCGTGTTATTCAGATTTTGGAGGATATGTTGCGAGTGTGTGTTATCGACTTTGGTGTCTCATGGGATTAGTTCTTTCCCTTAGCGGAGTTTGCCTACAACAACAGTTATCAGTCGAGCATCTAGATGGATCCTTATGAGGCGTTGTATGGTAGGCGATGTCGGTCCCCAGTCGGATGGTTTGAGGTTGGAGAGGCTAAATTGTTGGGTTTGAGTTAGTCCAGGATGCCTTGGACAAGGTGAAGATTATTCAAGATAGACTTCGTACAGCTCAGTCCACGCAAAAGAGTTATGCAGATCGCAGAGTTCGAGATTTGACTTTCATGATAGGAGATCAGGTGTTTCTTAGAGTGTCGCATATGAAAGGCGTGATGAGGTTCGGGAAGAGGGGAAAGTTGAGACCTAGGTACATTGGTCCATTTGAGATTTTGGACAAGGTAAGAGAGGTGGCCTACAGACTTGCCTTGCCACCGCATTTATCAGTAGTTCATCCAGTGTTTCATGTATCTATGCTCCGGAGGTATATTGCAGATCCATCTCATGTTCTTGACTTCAACGGTGTCTAGTTGGACAAGGATTTGACTTATGAGGAGGAGCCGGTAGCCATATTATCTAGGCAGGTTCGTCAGTTGAGATAAGGTAAGTTAATTCCTTCCTAATACTAGTTTCATGCATGAATAATTAATAGGATTACCTACTAAATTAATGGAAAAATCAAGAATTGGGTAGAAAATTAGGGCTCTTAAGAAATTGGCGTATTGTCCATTTAATGCTATGAATTCAACTAGAAACTTCATATTAATGATCCTTAGGCTATGGGTGAGTGATTCCTCCGAGAATTATCGGGATTCGAGCATGCGGGCCCGGGGTCAAATTTTAGTATTTTGGGAAGAATGATAGAAAATGTATAATTAAGCTTTGGAAATGGTTCATTGAGTAATTATTGATGTTGATAAATCAATTATGTATAGACATTATCTATACGGAGTTGGATTCGAGAGGAAAGGCAGTGATCGAGGCTTGACTTGCATTTTGGAGCAGAGGTAAGTGTTTGGTCTAACCTTAGCTTGAGGGATTAGGTATAGAGTCTTATTTGCTATGTGTAATTCATGTCCAACGTATAGGCGGGGTGACAAGAGCCTATATGTTGCGGTCAAGCATGCCCATGAGTCAATTGTGATGAATCGTACCGTGAGTCAATTCTTAATATTCTCCGTACTATGAGTAATTGGTGGTTTAGAAGTGATACCTTAATGTTGTTTCATGACATGGGGATTTATTGTGTTGTTTGTTTCAGTTGAGGCTTTTACTGTTGAAATTATATTTCTGATGCGAGGTTGGTTATAGCTGAGTCCCTTGCCGGGACGATAGAATTTTATTGAGTATCCCCATACACTTTAGACTTCTTGTTGTTGATTTTCATATTAAATTGCTGATCGTTTATTATTTATCGCACGAGGGGATATGCCGTGTTGATTGTTATTATTTATCACACGAGGGGACATGCCGTGTTGATCGTTTATTATTTATCGCATGAGGGGACATGCCGTGCTGATTATTATTATTTATCACATGATGGGGACATGCCGTGTTGATCATTTATTATTTATTGCACAAGGGGACATGCCATGCTGATTGTTATTATTTATCACACAAGGGGACATGTTGTGTTGATCGTTTATTATTTATCGCACGAGGGGACATGTCGTGCTGATTGTTATTATTTATCACACGAGGGGACATGCCGTGTTGATCGTTTATTATTTATTTCACGAGGGGACATTCTGTGCCGAGTGATTGCGAGATTACGCACGAGGGGACATGCCGTGCTTCTTTGTTGTTCACTATCTGTTCTAAGACGTAAAATTCCTGCTTTTTACTTGTTACAATTCAGTTATTACCATGTTCTATTGCGCTAGTACTATGTTTCCCTTTTCCCCCCAGCATGTTCTCCCCGTATCTGTTTTACTTGCTTATCTCCATCGATATTTTCCTGTTATTATATAGAATTGCACAGGTACATATAGTGTTGTCGGTCCTAGCCTCGTCACTACTTCGCCGAGGTTAGGCTCGGCACTTACTCAGTACATGGGATCGGTTGTACTGATGCTACACCTGCACTTCTTTATGTTGTGCAGACTACGCAGTTGGAGCCGGTGGTCAATGGCGGTCGGAGCATTTAATCAGTTCATACAGGAGACATCGAGGTAGACCTGCAGACGTCCGTGGGCCTTGGCGTCACCTTCTACCTTTCACTTTCAGCTCTGTCTTATCTTATAGTTTCAAAGACAGTCATATGTACATATTTCAGACCTTTGTATTTAGTAATCTCTTAGACAGTTCGTGAGTATGTGATACCAGTTCTGGGTTATATTTATGGGTTTTACTTCGAAGCTTGCTATACCATTTTTGTAATTTTGTTAACTTTCATATTGTTAATTATAGTTTCCCTTGTCATCTTGTTCAGTTTAGTTGTTAATGAGTTTATTTAACGTTGGCTTGTCTAGCGGGTTCAACGTTAGACGCAGTCATGGCCCGATGGTGGGATTTCGGGTCGTGACACTTCCTTATATGCTCGGCAATATCCTATGGGAAAGTTTGATCCATAAGCATATCATTACATCATTCTTCATCCCTGAATTCTGCCACTTCTTGTTGCTCTTCATTAATATGAATGTTTGGAGGCAGTATATAATACAAAGCCCCAACTTTAGTCCAGTTTTCATGCCATATGTTTTTAGATCCTCTATTCATCTCCCATAGGATTTCATGGTCCACTTCCTCCCTTGCCTTCAACATTTTCCTCCATACATGAGAGCCATTTGTAAATTGCATCCTGCAGTACTTATTCCACATGAAGTTGGACCATAACGATTTTGATGTCCTAAACGTCGACCATAATTTGGATAACAAAGCATTTGACACATAAACAATGATCTAAAACCTAATCCTCCTTCTTCCTTGGGTATACATAGGTTCTGCCACTATCCCAATGTCTACTTCTTCCTTCTTCCTTTGTACTACAAAAGAATCTAGCAAATGTGTTGTGTAAGTTCTCCAATACATTGTCAAGATGGTCCAATACTGAGAATATGTGAGTATCCATGTTTCGGAGAACACTTGAGATCAATGTAGCCTTGTCATCAAAGGACAATAATTTCCCTTTCCATGAGTGCAACTTTGCTTTGACCTTTTTGATGAGATCATTGTTGTAATATTTCCTTCTCTTTTGGTAAAAATTTGGAAATCCCAGGTATGTCAATGGAAACTCAAATCTTGCAAATCCAGTGATTATTCCAACTAAATTGAACAATACTCCAGTAGCATTTGAATGCATATAAAAGGAGCTCTTATCTTTATTATTTTGCTGTACAGATGTGCCTCATATTTGCTCAAAACTTCAACTATCTTCTCCGATGAATAAAGATCAGTAGGAGCAAATATGATTGTGTCATCAACATATGCTAGATGGTTCAAGTATTAGTAAACTTTGGCATACCATACCCCCTAAAACTTCTATCTTAAAACAACATGTTCAATCATCTAGAGAGTACCTCGATTGACCAAATGAACAAACCTGGAGATAAACGATATCCTTGCTTAACCCCTCTTGTACAGTGAAAGAATCTCGAAGCTTGGCCATTAATCAATAATGAATACCAATAATTGGAGAGCAAATTCCATACCATGTTGATAATGTGTTCAGCAAACCCAATTCTCCTCAAAACATGCATTAAATACTTCTAACATATCATATCATATGTCTTTTCCATGTCAAGCATAATCACCACATTTGCAGGTTTTCCCCTTATCCTTATGTCAGCGACTAACTTTTTTGTGAGTAGAATGTTCTCAAATATATTTCTCCCTTTAACAAAACCTAACTGATTGGAGGATATTAATGAAGGTAATATTCTTTCCAATCCAACATGTGCCACCCTAGAGATCACCTTGTTTATGAAATTACTTAGGCTTATTGGCATTAAGTCTAAAACTGTTTGCACCAATGTCTACTTAGGCGGTAATAATAGGTTTGTGTGAGTTATTTATTGTGGCGGTGAAGCACCATTATAAAATAACTATATCATGTTGAAAATGTCCTCAATTAAGTATCCCGGCATTCTAGAAGAACATGCCAGTGAAACCATCGAACTGTCACCACTCAAAGCAAATACTCCCTCTTTAACCTCTTCTATAGTTGGAATTCTGTATAGTTTTGTGTTTTGATATACACTCACCATAGTAGGAACATTATTCTGCAACTCAATAGTAGTAGGATCAGCATCGTGTTAAAATTGTTTCTTGAAAAATTCTACAGTAGTAGTGGCCATGAGATCTTGTGTTTCAATCCAATCTCCATATCCATTTTGTAATCTTTTGAGTTGTAACTTGTTCCTCTTACCATTAACATGGTTGTGGAAGAACCTTGTGTTTCTATTTCCTTCGGATAACCAAGTCATGCCTTTTTTTCCTTCCAATATTATTCTTCAATGCTCAAATTTATTCAATCATCTTGAGCCTTTTGGAGAAAAATTATGTTGTAAATTATATGCTCCTCTTCAAATAGCATCTCCTTTATTATAACAATATCCTATCGTATAGCTAGTTGCTTGAATATATCTACATATGTCAGCTTACTCTATTAAGATAGTGCAGTCTTCACTATCTTAAATTTTTGCTTGAACCTAAGAAAAGGATCACCTGTGAAGTCAACTACTCAGCTCTGTTTTACAACATCCTAGATTGTCTCATTCTTGGTCCACAAATTAAGGAATTTTAATGGCTTGATAAACTGCATGGCTTCTTCTCACAGCTCATAAATAAAGGAGCATGGTCAGAACCATTCCTTATAAGATGTTCAACTTCAATGTTTGGAAAAGTATGTTGCCAAGTATTCTGTCCAACCTCTTAAAGATATATTCTGCATTTGGTCGACCATTCCACCAAGTAAAAAGACTCCCTTTATAGCCGAGATCAAACAAACCACTAGAATTCACAGAAAAAGCAAAATCCTCATACTCAGATGGATATACTGGTACAACACCAATTTTCTCATTTTCATGAAGTATCACATTGAAATCACCACTAAGTAGCCAAGGCAATTCCATGTCACTAGAAAGACTATATAAATTGTCCCACAATTTGAATTTTTCAAGAGCAAAGCATTTAGCATACCCAAATGTCATCACGATGTGTTTTCCAATGCCCAGATGATACAACTTAGTAATCATATGCTGCTCGATATCCATCAACAACTCCTATTCAACTACAATATCAAAGAATAGCCATATCTTTCCATTAATATTAGATATTGCAGCATCCATACCTAGTCTCCTCCTGTACCTCTGAATGTGTCTAGCATTTTGAAATGGTTCCGTAAGTTCCACAAAGAAGACACTATGTTCCCTTTTCATGTTGATCACCCTATGAAAGGATTAATGAGTCCTAACAAACCTTATATTCCAAATCATTGTCTTAATCATCATTTAGTCATTGAGGCTGCCTTCTTGGGAAAAATTCTTATAGGTTGTATTTTTTCTTTAGTTGTGCTTGCTTCTTCCCTTTCTTCCCACTCCTTGCAGAAGCTCTAGGTGACAAGTCTTCTTCCCTAGACACAACCTTATGATTCCTAGCAATAGACTCAACATCACCTTCTTCTTCTAGTTGTTATTCCTATATTGTTGCATTGTGCCCATCCACAAGTAGAACATTATGTGTAATAATATCATGTAACACTTGATTGGGAGATTTCAAAGGTGCATTTCTCTTAATTTGCATTGGAAGTCCAGTACCCGAGGCATATGCCATTGCAACTGTCTCAATCACCATATACTCCTAGGAACAATAGCTTGCACCAAGTGGTCTTGCACCACTCTTGTATCCTTCAAGACCTCAAAACCATGCTATTGAGCAGCCACTGCCTCCTGGATTGCTCTAAATTGCAGTTCATACACTGAACCCAAGCTACGGTTTACTGTAGCAGATATCACAAAAATTACTGTTCCATCGGGATCACCATCCTTGCCCCAATTGTTTGTTGTTCTGACCCCATTGTAGCCTCTAAGACCTTCATATAAACATCCCTAACCTGATCACCACCTGAAAAGTCCACAAGAACACCTTCAACATTGGCCGAAACCTCAACAGATCTGCTAGGGTTTACTGTTACATTGGTCTGTTTCTTAGTTGAATTTACAGTAGCTGATCCTCCAGTTATTTTAGCTTATTTTGGTGATCCTTTATCATCTCCAGCTGGTTGTATTGAATGTTGCTTGCTAGAACAAGCTACCCTCAACCCTAGTTTTTAGCACCTAGGGTTTACTCTAACACTAGTATCAATTGTGTTTGGTAGTTGTTCATGTGTGTTGCTTCTCTTCTACTTTCTTGTTAGACTAATATTTTCATCAATTCGAGCCTCTGTATTGTCAACCTCCTCACTCCACAAAGATCTCCCAACATTGACTTCTTTATTTTCCTCATTACCTGCAGATTCTTCATATGTTTGAGAGGGTATTTCATGGCATGATTGATTGACAGGAACATTGAGATGTATTAAGTCTTCCTTCTGCACACCGAAATCTCCTTTGTATCCATTATATAGTAGATTCTTTTCCAGTACCCTCCCCAATCCAAGTTTCATTATCAATAGGGAATTTGTCCTTAGGCGCATTTTGATTCACCTTCTTTCTTGGACTAACTCTCCTAATAAAATTAGGATTTAAGCTCTCCTCCTTGTTTGCCTCCTACTCTTTAACTACTTGTAATCCAGCTTCTCTTTTAATACGCCTTTCTTTTTCTTCCCCTTGCTTCACTATTGTCACATTGTCACTCCTATTCCCTTTAGGATATGAAGTGGATTTTTGTGCATTCTCAAGCTACTTTTTCTCCTTGGCCTTCTGGGATTCCTTCTCCTGATGCATCTTCTCATTTGCCTTGTCATTAATATATCCTTTGCCATCAGTAATCCTCAACATTGGCTGCGCTACTTCTTCAACTTCAAAAGTATCAATTTTTTTCTTGTGACCACTACTTCTTCTTGGTTCTTACCTTTCAAATGTCCACTTCTTGATCCTTTTGAGCTCCAATAATATGACCTTAATAGTCTGTTTGATATTTGTTTTGCCTCCGTTGCATCAACTCTTGTTTAGCTGGATTAGGTATTGGTTTCCCAAGCACCTCACAACTAGAAAGTACTTTAGTAGCATTAGCTGCAGTACCTACCAATTCATGTCCTCTACTTTGATCCTCCACAACTTCTTCAACTTTTTTATGTAACTCAGGATGTATCACGCAGTAGTCCTCTTCACTATGCCCTTGCTTTTTACATATTTTACAATACATTGGCATGTAATTATACTTAATCTTTATCCACTTTGATTCCTCAAGTCCAGCAACATCATCTTCCTCCACAATAGTGATTTTTTTAGGAAATTTGGCTAAAAACGTTCACATATACCTTAACCATTGCACAACTAGGTCTTGTACCATTTTGGGGTGGCTAAATCAACGTGTAATAGTTCTCCTACTATTTTAGCAAACGAAAACACAAATTCCTTACCAAAGAAATTAAGAGTCAGTTCCGGAATACTAATCCACGCTATTGCAATATGAGTTTCCTCATCAAGGGTTCCACTTTGTACACTCATTTGCCACATCTCCTTGTGCTTTCAAACAAAAAGCAGTCTCTGTCAACAATTTCACTTAATCTTCTAACAAAGACAGCCTGATCAATATATGGTTGTCTTTAATAAGACCAACAGAACACACACCTTTTGCTTATAAATTGTATTGGAATTGTCTTACGTAGTTCATTGATAACCGGTTTACTATACGAGAATTTGCCAAGCACTGCTAGTGTCAATATTTGTTGTATTATAGAGTGCTTCACTTCTGCCTTCTTCCATTTAAACACAGGTTCACCATGGAGATATTTCACTGTTTTGATGGAAACGACGGGTACAGTTTGCATGGGAGCATATAATGAACTTGGTTGTAATAATTGTGTGTAATTTGTATGTGGATTAGGGTTTGTAGTGATTGTTTTAGAGTTGTGGGGATGGTAGGGACGACTGACCAGCCTCAAGAGGAGGCTGACTAGTGGCCGCAGAAGCCATTATTGGCCTGCTCAAGCTTCAAAAACATCACCAGTCGCTAGGGTCCAGCCGCTTCAGAATTCCATTCCCAATTACTTACGGGTGCTAAAACGAAAATGCCATTTATATTCCTGAAATTTCTAGACTTCCTTTAAAACTTAAAAATATCATAACTTCCTTCATTTTAAGGCCAAAATGGTTGATTCAAAATGCTATCTTAGGTGTAATCTCACAATGATTATGTTGAGCTTACGAAATATGAGTTTCGGTGTCATCTAGGATCTGATTTGAGCTAGAACATCCGCTATATTTTTTTACTTGTTCCGGAATTTAGTAACTTTTTCTCACGAGGTTTTGGAGCTCAGATTGGGATATTTTGGAGGGAAACTTTACTGTTTGGATTAGGGTATATATTTTTTACTCATATTTTGAAAGATGGAAATTTAGAATCTGAAGTCAAAGAATTCGCAAGATAAGGAATCAAAGAAGTGAAGCTTTACCTAACAGTTCCATAACCTCCCGAAGATAAGTAAAGACGTGTCTGTAACACCTAAGAAACTCATTGATACCAACTTGTCACGAACCCCAAATCCTCATCGTAGGATGTCGTGACGGCACCTAGTCTTTAAGACTAGGTAAGCCTAACAATATGCGGAAAGATTAAGTAAAAATTTAAAATTTCAAAACTTCAACAATTTCATCAATAGACTATAAGCTCAATACGTTCAATTTCTCAGAACCCGGTGAGATATAAGTCACAATATCTGGATACAATGCTGAACAATCCTATACATCACTGTCTATCAGAAACATAAAGAAATAACGAAAACATGGTAGAGGGGGACTATAAGGCCTGCGGACCAGAAAATGTGTACCTTGAAGTCTCCAAATTAAGTAGCAACACAACCCAAAAATATCGAGGCTAATAGGATGTACTTGGCTATGCACAAAATATGTGTTGAAGCGCAGTATCAGTACACCATAATGGTACCGGTAAGTGCCAAGCCTAACTTCGGTGGAGTAGTGAGGAGATCAGGTCAAGTCCCTACTAAAGAAAATAAGAAACAAGAAAGGAAATATAATGACATAATGAAATAATAGGAAAGTGAAGCAGTAAAGCATTTACTGAAAGTAACAACACGGAATCAAGGACGCTAAGAAAATCACAAAAGGAAAAATAGGTTTTTCATGCTAAGGAAACAACAACCAAACGATACAGGAATTAGAGAAGAACAACAGGGGAACTCCTGAGGTACCGCCTCGTAGTCACAAATCATAAAATAACTCTCTTTCCTTATATCACCGCGGGAGCCTTTACATTCAGTTTTGAAAATCATTTTCTCGAAATAGCATCTCGCATTTTTGCCCACCTTATCACACTGCATGTCTTCTAGTAGTTTCCCTACTAGCCACGCGTATCAAGCTCATCTTATCTCACCGCATGCGTATCAATAATCACAATGCCACGGTAGAAACCTAATGGAACAATAATAACTCCACTGCAAAAACCTTGTGCGACAATAACTACAGCACGACAGAAACCTCGTGCAAACAACCAGACAATCAGCTCAAAATAACACAAAAAACAAGACACAACAACTAAGTAAATGATATTTCATAACTTACCTTGCCTCAAATGAACCACGACCTTGCAATTCAACACCAAACTCAACAGTAAGACATTTCAAGGATAGTAATTTCAAGTAAAGGATTCGATAGTTAAGTAATGAATGCAGAGATCAAGAAAAGCAAGTAATTCAACTAAACATGTGATGCAATCTGCAAATAAGAGAAAAGACAAGTAGACATGTGAAATTAGGCTAAACATGATGACTATAACGTGCTAAAGTGGCTTAATTAAGGCATAAAAAGGAGACTACATTGCAAAAATCGTAATTTTAACATTTAGACTGTGTATGCACTCGTCATCTTGCGTACTCGGCCTTTACATATCACAATTTATAACCAAAGTATCAAATCCTAAGGGGAATTTCCCCCACACAAGGTTAGACAAGTCACTTACCTCAAACCATGCTCAATCAATCAATTAGAAGGGCTTTTTCCTCGATTTTCCAACTCTGAATGGCTTGAATCTATCCAAAACAATTTCACACAATAAATATAACTATATAAAACAATTTTAAATAATGAAATAATGATTTTAGCAAAGAATTGGAAAAGTCGCCCAAAAATGTCACCCATGCTCGCGTTTCCTGTATTGCCTTTCCTACCCAACGTCAAGCGGACCTGTATTGCCTTTCCTGCCCAACGTATTACCCCGCGTTCATAACATGCATTATTTAGTGTAAGTTAGCCGATTTTAGTTTCAAAGTACATTTTACAACATATCTCCATTTGTTTCCTCTTTTAACATTTCAACGATTGATATCCAAACATTCATAATACATTCATAACTTTCCAACATGATCCTTGGTTCCGAGTACGTACTGTTACTACCCAAAAATACATATATACATCCACATCATGTCTACGGAGCCTCTACGAATACTAGGGATTTTACATAACTTGTCAGTAACAAGGCCCCGGCTATACCTTTACAACATAAGCAAAAGAGGGTGGTATAATCCACACACGACCCCGAGGAGAAGAGGGGTTCACCACAACTGTTGCATAGATGAAGAGGAGGTACCACTAACGGCGGGCTGAGCTACCTGCTATGCAACTAACTACATCCATATAAAAGATGTAGCGTCCCCGGCAAAAGGGACGTTAGTACTATAGAATAGTACTAGTATGTATGAACAAACTTTATCCCAAGTACAATCAACCAATATATAGATAAGAAAAAGGACATTAATAGGACCAACAATCAAAACACACGGAAAGAGACAATCAAAGTCAACAATTTTACAATCTCTCCTTTTTCCTTTCCAACACTACCATATTCACGAGTTTCATCAATTTCATATCAATAGTGATAAAGATCACTTTTCCACCCTTATTACCTCGGCCACCCTTATCACCACAGCCCACACCTTATTACTTCGTGTTACGGCGCGCAACCCGATCCCACCTGACAATTCATATTTCATAACAACAACACCAAACAATTTCATCACAAGGGCCTTCCTTTCAAGGATCACAAATTCAACAACAACAACAAACAATTTCATCACAGGGGCCTTCCTTTAAAGGATCATAAATTCAACAACAACACCAAACAATTTCATCACAAGGTCCTTCCTTTCAAGGATCACAAATTCACATTTAACAATTCATTTACTTGGGCTCAAGGCATCCCAAACTTTCATCAAGCAGCAATTTATGCACAAGGTGTTGCCATAACCGTTCAACTTATTTACAATGCTTCATATCAATAACTTTAAACAACTACCATCTTTGCACATAATAAGGTAGGCACGCCAAGTCACAATTCAAAATCTCATCTAACATAGTGGGGTGGCAATCAACTAGACAGTCAATTCACATATTTTCATATAAGTACACCTACCATATGCTTGCCACAACAAGAGGGATTTTACAAGAGTTAAAGTTAGCCATACATACCAGGAGTCGAAATCCCTTTTTAACTTTTACTCACAAATCACCCAACCGACTAGTACCGTCAATCTAGTTCACAATTAAACATATTCAACTCAGAATTGGAAATCATGCATATAATCCGGACTCTCTTAAGCATTTTGCCGAACATTATGTGACCCCATTAGATTACCAACCCAGTCTTTGTGAAATTTACCCCAAACCACTCCATCTTACTAGATTAACACCATTATTAAACATGCATGCAAGGTCTTAGATAATATTTTCAAGAATCAATCCATACTAATCCTCCCTTTGTTTAAAATCAGAAAATTAATGGAAAAAGAGTTGGGAACCCTTACCTGCTAGAATGAGGAAGAAGGAGATTACTCGAAATATCAGGCCTGAGGGACTTTGAAAATCACTTTGGTGGAAGAACCACTTTCTCTCTCAAGAACTCCCCTTTCCTTCTCTCTATTTTGTTCAGAAAACTTGTAAAAATGAAGGGGTGGGGTGTTTTAATGAACTGGGGGTCGGGTTTTAAAATTAGAAAAATTAGGAGCCCGACACAGGAATGCAATCAGGAATGCGATCGCATTCCTGACATGCGGTCCGCAGACCGGACGCAGAATGGCCCTCAAGATGGGCCAACTTTAAAAACACACTGTGCAGGTATGCGACCACTATGCGGTCCACATACACGTTATGCGATCGCATAATGCGTCGCATAACCTCCCTCACCAAAAACCAATGGGCAAGAATGCGACAACTATGCGGTCCGCATAACCAGAATGCGATCGCATTCTGGACCGCATAGTTGTCCTCAATTTGGGCATTGGCCTGCCCAGGTATGCGATAATTATGCGGTCCGCATACCCGTTATGGGATCACATAGTGCGTCGCATAACGCCCAACTTCTGGAAAATTACATCTTTCAACTTCCGGGGTGCTTTTATTCAAAATAGGTCCGTTTTTAAGAATTTCTACAGTTATAACAACTCGGGGACTTATTCGGGCATTATCTTAAACAAGAAATTTTACGGGTCCTTACAGAACTTCTACACTTTTCCCCCAATTTTAAACTCCAAAACAATAATTAAAAGGTGTAATTAAAAATAGATTCATGGGAATTAATCAGGATCGAGTCAAGAATCTTTACCCAAATGCTTCCTCTAAAAATCTCTCAAAATCTCGCCTCAATCTAAGCTCTCAAAATCCCAAAAATGAAAATGAAGCAAACCCTCAAAACATCCCATTTTTTGCCTGGTTATACCTCGTCTGCGACCTTACTGACGCATATGCGGCACCATACCTGTTGAATTTCAATCGCAGGTGAGGATTTAACCTAAATCCACAAAGTCCACTCCTGCGAGATAAGGCCGCACCTGCACGTGCGCACGTACAACAAAATGTGTCGCACCTGCGACCACGGTCACTCCCACGCATCTCCTCACCGCAAAAGCGAAGCCGCTTCAGCGGAATCTTTTCCACACCTGCGAGGCCTAGCCTGGGCTGCCTTCTCTACTCCTGTGTTCCCTCACTCGCACATCTGAGTCCGCACATGCGGTCATAACCTGTGCAGGTGCGATGATACTAGAAGCTGTGATTTTTTAGAAAATGCACAAGTCCAAATTTTGTTCCGATATCGATTCGAATCATACCTGGGGCCTTCGAGATCCCGACAAAATATACCAACTAGTTCCAAAATACCTAACGTGCTTACTCGAGGTCACACATCACATCAAGCAATGCTAGATCCACGAATCACACATCGATTCAAGTCTAAGAACTTACGAACTTCTGAATTCTGAAACCGATGTCGATTCAAATCAAAACAACTCTGATTGACACAAAATTCGAACACAAGTCATAATTGACACTACAGACCTATTCCAACTTCCGGAATCGGGTTCCGACCTTTATATCAAAAAGTCCACTACCGGTCAAATTTCCCAAAATTCCACCAATCTCGAACTTTTGCCAATTGACACCAAAATGACCTACGGACCTCCAAATCAACATCCGGACACGCTCATAAGACCAAAATCACCCTACAGAGCTATTGAAACCGTCAAAACTCCATTCCGGAGTCATCTTCACACAAGTCAAACTACGATCAACTCCTACGACTTAAGTTTCTAATTCAGGGAGTATGCGTCCCATAAAACACCAAAACTCTCCCGAAACCGACACCAAGCACCCCGGCAAATAACGTAACCAAAAAATATAATAGGAGTGGGGCAATCAATAGGGAATCGAGGCTAATACTCTCAAAACGACCGGCATAATCGTTACACAGGAGAGAATCTTTTTTCCCGTTTTTGTATATTTGAACATGTGATTTTTTTTACATTAGCAATGTATTCCTATCCTTAGTAGCTCATCTCATGTGACACTAGTTTTTGGGTTAGTTTGTATTAAATTTCGCACTTTCATTTTATTATTTATAAGATGATATTCAGCTTGAGTTGTATTTGTGTTGGTTTGATTCACTTAACGAGTTGGGTTAGTGACTTGGCAGTTTTGGGTCATGACTATTTTTGCGTTAAAATGTCATTTTCTTGCGCGATATAAATTTGTTATGTTAAACTACAGGCTTACATAATGTAATTTACAGTAGCTCTTATGTATAGATTATTTGTAAATTTTCAACAATATCTTTCGGGATAGTGGGATACTAATATAATTTAAAGAACAACGAGGCAGATCCTTTCAGGTAATTTTGGAATTGCATGAAATTTAATCACCACGTATAAACGTTCGTTGCCCATACATTCCATATAACTGCTCAACTAATTAAGTTGTTGACCTCTCAAATCTTGAGGTCTCAAGGTAATTAATAAAATATGAAAATATTCAGACAAGTGTTGGGTTCTAGTGTCGTGGTCTTCTATTCTATGGCCTATATATAGATAGTTTCGAAATTCATTAGTTAGGGTCAATACATATTTTGCATAACATTTTTACAAAGTACACCTGCAGAATACTCTCATTTTTTTATCTTTAACAATATGAATTATTCTTTGTCATAATTAACTAATCATTTCCTTAATTTTATGTTCTACAGGATGATGATGGTTACAAGATCTTTTCAACTTTTTGTCTTATTTATTTTCCCTTTGACCATCGTCGTAACCGAATGCGCAAAAGTAACCCAAAACCCAGATGTATACAATGTCAATAAAACAATCGTTCTTAGTGCTGTGTCGAAAGGGGCAGGTTAATTAATTTCGTCACTTATATGTACAAGTTATGCTTCGAATTTGAAAATCAAGTAGTTTTAATTGAAGAGCTCTATTAACATTATCTATTCGGCAGTGTGCTTGGATGGATCACCTCCAGCATACCATTTTGACCCAGGATTTGAAGGAGGAGTTGGAAATTGGCTTGTACAACTTTCGGTATAAGTCATGCTTAACACCAGAGTGATTCTACTATTTTGTTTCGAAGATTTCTAAAATCTTTGAAAACTTTTACTTTGTCCTTAGGGAGGAGGATGGTGCACAAACGTCAAAGATTGCCTGTATCGTTCCAAGACCGACTTAGGTTCTTCAAGATATATGCTTCCACAACCATTCCAAGGAATTTTTAGCAGGAATCAGAGTGCAAATCCAGGTTGGTTTTGATTAATGTGTCCTCTTGAAGTTTTAATTAATATATATATATATATATATATATATATATATATATATTGAAACAATAAATTGAAGATAATAGCACATTTCACGGATCCAGGCATAATTGATGTTGCAGTGGTGCATTATTGTTCAGTTCTGGATCACGTATCATATGATTGCTTTATGTAATATATGCAGATTTCTATAATTGGAATAAAGTCTTTGTTAGATACTGTGATGGTGGATCGTTCACAGGAGATGTTGAATACGTTGATCCAGTATGTTCTATTTTAAAATATAATTCTCAACTCCTATTTTAAATTACTTATTTTGTTGTAATTAATCTCAAAAAGAAATTATCACTCCTTTACATTTTTCTTTGTTTAGGCTACCAATCTTCATTTCAGAGGGGCAAGGATTCTTACTGCAGTACTGGAGGAGCTGCTAGCAAAAGGATTAAAGAACGCCAAGAATGTATGTTAATTCTATTAGAATAATGATAATTGACCGTAAATTATGCTAAATATCCTTCTAATATGACTTAGTGATAGACACATATTGAATTTCAATGCCAAAAGACTAGTAACCGTACAAAAAGTAACAAGATAAATAAATATTAAACAAAGTTTTTTTGTGTCTGTCAATTTTTACTTCACCATCGCAGGCCATTCTGAGTGGCAGTTCAGCAGGAGGATATCCAGCAATATTGTACTGTGATCGCTTCCGCAATTCATTGCCAAATACCTCTAGAGTGAAATGTTTGGTTGATTCTGGCTATTTTGTTCATTTGTAAGATTGTAACGAGTTCACCTGCATATGACCGTTTATTACAGAATGATTTATGACCTAACTTTGAATATCTATCTTTCTTATAATAGTAAAAATCCTGTGCTCGGAAGACCTTTTGAATCAATATATAAAGGAGTCGCCACTCTACAAGTAAAATCCTATCACCTTCTTATTATTCTCTCTTATTTTATATATATATATATATATATATATAAAAGTTGCTCCATCAAACGGGTTTACACTATATGAAATAGAAATGGTACTTAAAGAAGAGGTTGATTGTTAGTTAATTTTTTTCCATATGTAGTTATTGGAGGTTGTTGTCTTATAAACCTATTTAATTATCTCAGTTGCAGGGATCTGCCAAAACGTTACCCAAATCATGCACTTCAAAAATGAAACCAGAGCTGGTACAAATTGTTCCTTCGCATGCATTCAGTTGTTTTCTTGAGTCTCTGGCCAATAAACTATATATATATATATATATATGGGCTATAAAATCTTACAATTAACTGCAGTGCCTCTTCGCCGAGAACATCCAACAAGATATCAAGACACCAATTTTTATTTCCATGTCAGCATTTGATAATATCATGGTAGGTAATTTGATATTATCAATTGTCATACTTTTGTTTACGTACTCTGATGCAGAAAGGCGGAATTTTTTCCTGCTTAATTGGCTAATTAGCTTTTATCATTTACTGTAGTGGCTTCTCAAAGTAAACTGTTTTGCAGACACAATATACTTTAGGAGGTGCAATATATGGCTGCATTCAAAACGGGAATTGCACAACAAGTCAGAACAAAACCTTACAAGGTTGGTATAACTTTATTAGTTCCTCGTGGAATGATTTTAACATAATTCGAAAGGTAAATTTATAAAAAGATAAGGAGAAACAAAACTAGAGGTGAAGAATATAATACATACTCCATCTAATATTTCGGGATTTGTTACTCCAGAAATGAGGTCGGATTTCTTAAGTGCACTACCCAAAGGAAATAATCCTAAATTAAGAGGAGTTTTCATAGACGTAGTCCATCATCATACCAGCCTTCAGAAGGAGAGTAGGTGGTCTCCTGAAAAACCCATCGTGGTTCATAACCTGGTAAGACACTATTTAATTTATATATTTATTTATGTTACGGAAATGCAAATTTGAAATTCTTGCTGACTACACTATTTCCACCATTTGATTTCTTGGTGGATTGTTTTGTGCAGGCCGCACCAAAGGCATTTGCTGATTGGTACTTTGACCGGAATTACACTTATTTGATAGATGAACGCAACTTGCCCCTCCCAAATGATTCCTAAAAGGCCGCCCCATTAGAAGGAAGATAATCTTTTATGACTTAGTGTTTATTTATTGAAGAAAATCCATTAACATAAAACTTTTATTCAACACCATGTAAGTACATTGTCAATTGCTGACAACCTTCTGATGTATATGTAAACAGTTGCCCATATATATATATCAAACCTGGTGACAAGAAGGTCCCTTTGACCAAAGTATTAGCAACTTCTTGCCTTCAATATTGTGACTTATGTTTTACTAATGTATTTATCTTATCTTTTACTTATTTACTTATTGACTTATATATTTTGTATTTAATCCACGCACTTGAACTTTTGTAAAAGCGATACTGATATACTTCAATGAAGTTAAAAAGATGAACAAAAATCTATTTATATCTTCATTTTCTTGAATAATGACGGATGGAATACATGCCTAAATAGTGGATTCAAATAGCCAGAATCATTTACCTGTAATGTGTAATAATTTTTAATTAAACATAAAATTGGTACTTATCTCTTGAACCGTAACCGCAATCGCAAAAAGAAGCATGAGCAAAGACCTTCCATGAGGTCCTCCAAATAATAATATCGCTTAATAATACTGTGTTACTTGTAAAATACTAGAAATCTGCAGAATTTGTGTGGTCGAATTTCTCCCAAGAGAAAACATGTAGTAAAACCTCATGGAATATGACCCTTTATATACGCACATGTATTACTGTTTAAAACCCTCGTCCCGACCTGTTAGGTCTTCCTTTCCATCAAAAATATTGGATTTCATTTAATTTTTAATTATTCAACCACAACAAGAACAACAAAACTTAGTTAACAAGGCCTCCTGTTAGAATTAATTCAAAATATTTGAAATAATCTGGCCATTAAAATTACAAATAATTTCACAAAAAAAATTGTAATTGCATCAAACGACTCGGTCGGTCGTTTTGAGCATTTCCATTCAGCTCGATAGTTTGGGGTCATGAGTAGCTTCATATGGTGTATTATGACTTGTGCGTATCCTTGTTTTTGTCTTTCGAGAGGTTCGGGATTGATTTGGAAGAATGATCTCATTTTAGAAACATGAAGTTGAAAGGGTTGACCATGTTTGATTTTTGGGTATTTGACCTCGGATCGTAGTTTTGATTGTTCCAGTAGGTCCATATGCTGATTTTAAACTTGGGTGTAAGCCCGGATTTGCATTTGGATGTTACTAGAAGGTCTTGTCTCTAATTGGCGAAAGTTGACAATTTGAAGGTTTGGAAAGTTCATAGATTTGACAGGGAGTTGACTTCGATGTTATTGGGTTCGAATTGTTGTTCCAAAAGTTGAAATTTGTTCGTTATGTCATGTGGAACTTGTGTGCAAAATTTACCATTCCGAGTTGATTTGATATGATTCGGCATGAGTTTGAGAAGTTGAAAGTTCGGTAGTTCATTAAGTTTGATATAGGGTGTGATTCGTAGTTTTGATGTTATTTAGTGTGAT
Organism: Nicotiana undulata; assembly: GCA_005239495.1. Lineage (NCBI taxonomy): Eukaryota > Viridiplantae > Streptophyta > Magnoliopsida > Solanales > Solanaceae > Nicotiana > Nicotiana undulata. The sequence goes on from ML277395.1 coordinate 24,492, forward strand.
TTGAAACCCCAAGTAGGTTCGTGTTGTATTTTAGGACTTATCGGTATGTTCGAACAGGGTCACGAGGGGCTCGGGTGAGCTTCGAATTGATTTCGAACACTTTTCATCATGTTTAGATCGTTAGTTTTGTTGGTGTCATGTAAGCATCACCTTCGCTATGGTGGTACGACAATCACGTAGAGTAAGTGAGGATTGATGGAATTGTGTATCGTGTCCGTGAGGATCTAACTGTGTTCACTATGGATCTAGGTGTGTGGTTTTCACGTTCGCGTGTTCGTGTAGTGAATTTGGGGACTGGAACTCTGTTCTTCTCATTCGTGATCACGCTCAACTATGTCTTATGAATAGACTAAGCGGGTGTTGCAAATATAATCTGAGTATTTCGCCCAGAGTCGAATCCCACTGGGAATTAACCTATCAATTATTGTTGTTAGACTCACTCGATTCTCAGTAATCAATTTTCCAAAGGTTGTGAATATCAATTTCCGGTATTTTTACTAACTACAACTGAATGAAATTAAGTAAACAAAAAGATAACTAATATTGAGGTATAAACAAATGCGATAAGGATCTATGGTTATGGTTTCCTCCGTTGATGGAATCCCTTCTTGTATATTTCATATAGTTTGGCCTAATTATCTCTATCAATCATGAGCACTTATGGTAGTGTAATTCTCTCTCGAGCAATTACGATAATTTACTAGACGCACTCCCTCGAGCTACGCTAGCTGACATTTATTACAGTTCACTTTAGATTACACCCAAGGTATCGTTATCTCTAATCCAACCTTTAAACCCTTGGTTATGGATCTCTCCTATACTTTGGGAGTGGTGTTGTTCAACAACTACATAAATATGCACTCTCTCTCGAGAAAAAACACACTAAATAGGCACAACTAATTTAGGGCCCTTCAATCAACTACAACAAGAACGTAGTTGAACAAATAGAGACTGAAACCAAGCAAAACTATATTAATATAACAATAAGTTCATCCTCAACGGGTTCCACCAAAACCTTAGATTAAAGAAGTTAGCTACTCATAATTTTACTGAAAATAACAAAAGAATTCATTAACAATGGTAAAATCACAAGGAAGGGAGATGAGAATTGATGCTAATTGCCCTCCTTGCCTCTTGTCTTTGCTATTCTTGAACAAGCCTAAAAACCTTGATAAAAACTTCCTTTGGGAGAATTGAACCTTATATAGATTAAGTGAAATTACCCCAAACTTCCAATTGTAGCCCTGAGAAATAACGTGCACGACTGGGACTAGCGCGCCCGCGCTAGTGGGCGCGCTAAAGGGGTTTTGTTCTGCCCGGGGGATTGCTGGGTAGCGCGGTCGCGCTAATGCCCTTTTGTTCTGTCCCGGTAACTGGACTAGAACGGTCGCGCTAGTGGTCGCACTAGTGGTCGCGCTAGTTTACTTATATTCTTTCCAAGCGACTTTCAGCCTTCTCTTCACACATCAAATATTCCAAGAGGCTTTCTTCCTTCAATTTCGCTCCAAACACCATCCTAGGTCCTCATAAGTGCATTTTTCTCCTACGAAAGATAAAATCAACAATTAGAGCCATTTTAAAATCGTTTAACATCCCTAAGATAGTGAAGCATTATTAAGTTGGAGTGTAAACCTACACTAACTACATGAATTTAGCTTGTTATCAACACCCCACACTTAAATCATTGCTAGTCCTCGAGCAATCCACTATACGCTACAAAGGTCGTTTCATCAAGCATTTTCCCTAATGTGTCACACCACAAACATATTACATGACTTATACCTAATAGTGTAATATCCATGCCTCAAGGTTCGACTCTTACATGTCATGCAATATACCTACCTCCTCAAAGTACTCCACAAAGAGGTCAAGACTTACCTTTCCGTTGCGAATCAAGTGCCCTCACATCACACACACGAGAGTAGTTCCTCAAGAATAATATTAAGAACAAATAGGAACTCAGATAGAAAGAACTCACTCACTCTCGGAAAGAACATTCATATGCCACAAGGATGCACCATAGACTTGCCCGTAGTGTAATACTCTACTAATCCAGTCTATTCAGTCTAAGATCAATTATGTATTCATTTGGTTGTAACGTAGGCTAAGGGACGGGTAGAATATATTTAGATATAGTGACTAACCTCCCTAGGCACTTTTCATACAATTACGTTAACTTTCAGACCATTCGTATGCCAGGCCAGAATTTCCACCACTCTCTTTAGATTACCCCAAAACTTCCTTAGGTGAAATTTTATCAATTCACCACTCATCAAGGACAACATTTATTCATTGTCCTTCTTTCTTCATTTTTTTCTATTTTTTTCAGTGGTGTTCATTCTTTTATATTTTGAACCATTCTTTCTATTTCGTTGATTCCACTAAAAAATCAAACCACCACCCCACACTTTGACTTTTACATGTTCTCTTCAATTCAAGTGCTCATGGGAGGTAAAATGTTCAAACAAACAGGCCATTCACACTATTGGGTAAGGTTTGTAATGTAGTTGCCAAAGAAACAGGCTTACAAGCTCAAATGGGTTAACTATGGTCAAATCACAATCAGGTGGATATATTTTTATAGTTGGCTTAACAAAGAAATGCATATATCACTTCTAAGAATGAACGAACTTCTATTTCGCTTTGAAAACACAAAGGGCAAGTTCTAGGCATCGAGTGTGGACACAGAATATCATACAAAATAACTCACACACATATGGCACATAATTCACTCCAGATTAGTTCATCAAGACACTCTACTGAGCATTCAAGTCATTTACAACATACAAAATTAAGGCATTCTGCAAGAGTCAACAAATGAGCCTAAGCGTTACACTCTAGGGTCTTTTGTGTTCGGGTGTAACAACGCTCAGGGGTGCTTTTCTTATCTCAGCCCATCGCCCAAAAGAACCCTAACAAATAAATAAAAAAACTAACTATACCCGGTTCAAGCTAAACCCTTGGAAAAGAAACACGGTCAAAAGAAAAACCAAGGAGGAGTTGCTACACTACCTAAAAAAAGAAAATAAAAAATCTTTTTGGTGTTTTCTTTGGACTAACTTCCCTAAAGAAAACTGCCTAAGGAGTCCGTCATTAAGAAGAGTCCACTATATTTTCTGTTTTTATTTTTATTTTATTTTTTGGGTCGACGTCGACCCAAAAAATAAAATAAAAATAAAAACAGAAAATATAGTGGACTCTTCTTAATTAAGAAGAGTCCACTATATTTTCTGTTTTTATTTTTATTTTATTTTTTGGGTCGACATAGACCCTTAAGAACCCCGTTGAAGGGATCCGCCGTCGGACCAAGACGACTTACTTTATTATACTGCTATTGACAATCACAAACACAAAAACAAAAACAACTCAAAAGAACACAATGAAAAACAACTACAAATATGCTAAATCACAAGAAAATTAAAGAAACAACTAACCATGTACAAACATACATCAACAGGGAATCCTTCCCCCACCCCACACTAAATATGAGGACATGTACTCATGGCCAATAAAAATAACAGAGAGAGGTAAGGGGACTTCCCTGAATGCTCAGTTTTGGTTGGAGACAATTCCTGGGTCCACACAAGCACGACCCAGGGCACGCAGCCAGCCCATGATCTTCTTTTCGGATTTGGCTTGTTGGGTAGCCATTGTGTCAACTCGCGACCCCAACTCAGTCACTAAGGTCCTCAACCCAGCCACATCCTACTCCAGGTGGTCCAGTCTCTGTCCCCGAGTGGCCCTAGACGGGCCTCCAACATCCGTAGCCTGTTCCTGAGCGGGCTGCTCCCCCTCCATGTGCTCGTGCACCTCTTCCTCATGTTGTTGCTCCTCCTCTTCATCGTCCTCGTCAGATTCATGTCCCTCCATGTCATCATCCACCATCACCGCATCCTTTCCCGTTGTAACTGTATCAGCTCTGAAGGTGTAAACCGGTGGCACTCTGCCATCCACTGCAAAGTCTCCTGGCGCCCCAGCCGCTAGGCACAATCAAGTGACAAGAGATGGGTAGATGAACGCATACCTTTGAACCTTGCTGCGTTCAAACATATCCTCATGAATGACCCGGGCCATATCAAATTCGCAACCCGTCATGAAACACCAAATCAAACACCCTTGAGGAATGTTCACCTCCGAGGTGTTGTGGGACGGCATGAGTCTGTTATTGATGAGGTAAAGCCAACATTTTGCCTCAAACTTGAGAGCTGATGAGTGGAACTTGTTCCCGTACTTCTACAACCTCATCTCTGCACCTGGTTGACCAATGGTCGGGAGGAACCTATCCCAGCTAGAGTACCTTTTTCCATTAGCCTGATAACCGTCCTCGTACTCATCAACTGGTGGTGGCAGCCTGTAAATTCTCCTGATGGCCTCCATCAAGGCATTAACCTGCCTCCTCCTCACTGTGACAACATAGTTATTATGCTCCGGGACGTTGGCATAAAATTACCTGACGATCATTGCATTGGCCTCATCAAGCTCCTCAAAGAAGACATCCAAACGACGCCTCATCAACTCGTCATGCATCTTGGTATAGTTATGCTGGATGGCTAGGATATCCATGCCCCGCTCAGGTATTGGTGATTTAGATTCTTTTTTCGTGAACCTGACCTGGGCCTTTGCAGATACAAATTTATTACTATCGAAAGGCCGAGTGTCAACGGATTTCCGTGGCCTTCCAGTGGACGAACCTGCTTGTCTGCTTGAGGAGCCTGCTCGTCTGCCTGAGGAGGAGTCGGTGACTTAACGTTTGTGGGGGCCTATTGTACCTACAAAAAGCACGTTATTAGCTCAGCACAACATGGTGACCCAACTGGGTTACTCAGACTTCACCTGACAATTGGTCACATTACTTCCCTTCAATGAGGCATTTTCACAAACATATGGTAGGCATTACCCACCGGAGCCCCCAATTACTCAATTTTAGATTCCAACTCCTACAACCATTACCCAACTTCACCCAACGCAATCACAACATACCACTCTCCACATATCGTCAATCACCAGTAAAAATTAAACACTACCAAGTATCTCTACTCAATAATAAGAAAAGTCTACAATCTTGTTTTTTAATAAAGGAGACGGAAAAACTACAAAATTAAAAGAAAACTAGTAGAGAAGATACATACCTATGGGGGTGCGAGATTGAGAGATGGAGAATTGGGGTGAGTAAGAACTTGGTCTTGTGGGAGTGCTTGGGCTTGAGAAGAGAGAGAGAGTTCTTTGTTTTGGGTAAGGAGAAAGAGAAGAAGAGTAGAAGAAGAGGGAGGGTTTTAGGAGTAAAGGGTTCTAACAGTTGGGGGGAAGATGTGGGGTCGTGGGAGATGTGGGGGAAAGAAGTGGGGTAGGGTTAATTTTGTTTTGTTGGGGTAAAAATAAAAAAGAAAATAAAAATTACAAAAATATTACAAGGTGTCGAGGCGGTACTAGCGCGATCTTAGCGCGACTATAGCGCGATCGCGCTAGTTGAGCGATATTGAGGCAGAATAAAAGTCGACTAGCGCGATCGCACTAGTTGTGATTACTGGGGACAGAACAAAAGTCTACTAGCGCTAGCACTAGCGCGGTCGCGCTACTCCAGGACTCAACACACCTCGTTTTTCTTACTTATTCCTTGGATGGCTTGTGTCCAGCCTTGTCTGCGCACACCTGCAAATGTTAGTACTTACACTATAAACACTCCATGTTGGGTTGCCTCACAACCAGCGCCTTAGTGAATGTCGTGGCACAACAATTACAACAAATCAATGGGTTTCCCCCCATGAAGCGCATGATTTAACGTCGCGGCACGACGCAGAATGAGCGCATTTAAGGCTCGCTCGACCTCTGAGGTTCACCAAGATGCACCACATACACTTCCTTGTTTTCGTCTATCCCTACATAAGGTTTTAATCTTTTCCCATTAACTTTGAAGGCGTTGGACCCATCTTTAGAAGCAATCTCTATCTTGAGTTATAGAGCAGTAACTTATCTCCGGGTTTGAAGTTGTGGTCCACAATGTTCTTGTCGTGTAACCTTTTCATTCTTTCTTTATACAGCCTCGTGCTTTCAAATGCCAAATACCTGAATTCTTCCAACACATGCAGCTCAGTGACTCGACCTGTGCCCGCATCATCAAGATCCATGTTCAACTGTTTCAGTGCCCTCCAAGCTCGATGTTCCAGTTCTACCGGCAGGTGACAGGCCTTTCCAAACACCAACTTGTATGGAGACATACCAATGGGCGTTTTGAATGCAGTCATGTAGGCCTAGAGTGCGTCATCAAGCTTTTTCGCCCAATCAGTTCTTGTGGCGTTCACCATTTTTGTTAACACACTCTTGATTTCTCGATTTGATACCTCAACCTGCCCACTCGTCTGAGGGTGATACGGGGTAGCCACCTTGTGGCGCACATCATATTTAGCCAATAGCTTTTCGAAGACACGATTGCAGAAGTGGGTGCCTCCATCACTGATGATGGCCCTTGGAATCCCAAAATGGGTGAATATGTTTTTCTTCAAGAACCCAACCACCTCTCTTGCATCATTGGTGGGGAGCGCTGCTGTAAGACCCCGGAAAATTTTGCCCAGCGATATAGGATTTCGAGGTGCCTGGTAGACTAATTATAATATTTTATGTGCTTTAAATATGATGTAAATGAATTGGATGTTGTTTATAAGTGTATGAGTCATATAATAAGTAATGTGAGGTCTAAGGGGAAGCCTAAGTCTAGGCCAAATGGGAGAATTCCATAATAGGCTAAAATTCCAAAGGTATTTGCACTAGTTCACACTTTGAAGGATCATATCTAATTATGTATAGGGTATTATGTGATGAATAACCTATCAAATGAAAGGTCTTCGAGCCTAGTTTCCAACTCTTCAAACCGTTCGTCATTTGGACATTCCTACACAAAGTTATGGTCAAATTACCGAAGGCTAGGAAACAACGCGATCCTGTGTCGAATCTGCGATCGCAGAATCAAAATGCGATCCGCATTTTTGATCTGCAATCGCAAATCTGGTCGCAGACTGGGCCAGGGTAGCCCAGTTTTGGGCAGCGATTCTGCGATTCACTCTGCGGCCTGCATGTGTGTTCTGCGATCCATTATGCGATCGCAGACCCTGTTACGGAGGCTTATTTTTTCGATTTTCATAACCCAACCCCATTTTCATAAATAGGTTTAAGGGCTTCATTTGGGGTCATTTTCTACTGGTTTTAGAGAGAAATGAGAACACATAGAGAGAGAAAGAAGGGTCCTAACTTCATAATCATCCAAATCTTGCTCAAGTCTTCAAGAATCAAGAAAGATAACCATAGATTGTCTTCCATCTGGGTAAGTTCTACTTCCAAAAATTCCATGCAAGAGGTTAAGGGTTCAAATATGTGGTGGGGGTTAGAAATAGGCCATGCATGTGGGACTAAGTTGTAGTATGTG
>ML277398.1:449-17487 GCA_005239495.1 Nicotiana undulata
GTTCCAGATTTTCCATCTTTTTCTTTCAAAACCCGTGAAAGGGTGCATAGTCCGGGGTTTCATACCCTCAGGACAGGATTTAAAGACATTACTTACCTCAAAACTAGCCCGAAAACTATTCCGCAATGCGCTTGCCTCTCGAATCAAGCTCCGAAGGCTCCAAATCTACCAAGTTCAGATTTTTATCATCAATATGGGCTTAAGGAACAATTTCCAATCAAAAGATATCAAATTTTACTCAAAAATCCGAATTCGGTCAAAACCCGACCCCCAGGCCCGCGTCTCGAAACTCAAAAATTTTTACAGCAAAGTGTTCTTCATCTTTCCACGAGTCCGTACATATAAACAACACCAAAATCGGAGTCCGTTTGACCCCTCAAATCGACCCTTGAAGGTCTCATAATCTCATGCCCCAAAATCCTATTTTTCTACTGTTTTTCATGAATTAAAGGCTGGGATTATGGTCTATAATCACCCATAATCGAGTTTTAATGACTAGAACACTTACCTCAATGAAGAACAAGGATTTCCCTCTTCAAAATCGCCCCCAAGAGCTCTTTTCCGTACAACAATGGTGTTAAAAGGGGTTTAAGTCGCGGATGAAATATTTAAATACTGCCCAGTGATTCCTTCACCGCGATCGCATAGTGTTATGGTCTTGACTTCTGCGATCGCAGCTTTAAGCACGCGATCGCACTTCACACCCCGCTCAACTCACGCGATCGCGACCTCCTCCATGCGATCGCGAAGAACAAAATCTGCCACTCCTCAGTTAACCCTACGCGATCGCGATCGCACTGCTTAAGCCACTTACCCTACGCGATCGCGGACCATTCCTCGCGATCGCAGTGAACAAATTCCTGCTGCATAAACACCAGAAAACCAGCAGTGTTTTCAAGGCTAAACGAGTCCGTTAACCATCCGAAATCAATCCCGAGCCCCTCGGGACCCCAACCAAATATACCAACACATCCCATAACATAATTCAAACTTATTTTCACTCTCAAAACACCAAAACTAACATCAAAACACCAAATTCACATCGGATTCAAGCTAAGAACTATTGAAATTTCTAAAATTCACCAATGATGTCGAAACTATCCAAATCAACTTCGATTGACCTGAAATTTTGCAGACGAGTCCAAAATAACATTACGAACTTGTTCCAACTGTCAGAATTCTATTCCGACCCCGATAGCCTATTTTCCACTGCCGTCCGGAGTCGCCAAAAACTAACTTTCACCAATTCAAGCCTAATTTTACGCCGGACATCACAAAATTATTCTGAACACACTCCTAAGTCCCAAATCACCTAACGAAGATATCCAAGCCATAAAATTCACATTCCGAGGTCATTTACCAATAAGTCAACTCTTAGTTGATTTTTCCCATTTTAAGGTTGTTCTTAAGGACTAAGTGACTGAATTCTCATTTAATCATTTCGATTTCAAGCCTATAAACTCTAACACATTAATAATAGAATAACCAATATATAATAAGCCACTAACAACAGTTATAATGCAGGCTTTACGTAACGACAGACCGGGTCGTTACAGAACCCGAACCAACCGACCCGAAACCACATAAATGAGATAAACAACATATGATGAAGCAGAAACAGGGAAAACGGGACAAATCTCACGGAATGACCGACCGAGTCGTTACATCTTTTCTCCTTATATATTCGAAACATATTCCTATAAAATCATAATATTACAAGTGCGGAAAATATTTATTAGAATATTCTCCTTAGTATCCTATTTTTAAAAATAGTTGTTACTGCTCTATCAGTGGTGCTCGACATCGGTCATTGTTGACATCTCGACCACGAATCTCGCCGCTCCCTGGCTGAACTCGGATGACTCTTTCCTTAATGCTATAATACCATAAACATTTTAGGGCGGAATTTCATCCTTTACAGTTAGTCCCTCCGCTTATTTAGTTTGGCCTCGGGTGGGCTCGATGAGCAGATATTGTATAATGTGGTTGAAATATTTGGACGGCAAGAACGAGTTGTGGTGATTGGGGCGATTTGGTACCATGTCCCTTTGTGAGCCGAAACTTCTGGTGTTGTAAGCCCCACGAACCATGATGACGTCATGGAAGCAAACGTCATTATGACGCAATTTCCTGATATGTTGCTTCGTTTCACGTGCAGGTCTCCCACTTCGGTTATAGTGCCAGGTAAAGATGATTAATTCCTTGGTTTCGACGCTTGAGTTTTTATAAATAGGGGTGTGTGGGTAACGTTTCAATTTTTACGAAACCCTTGCATCAAAGAACTTTGTCTCTTCTTCTTATTGCCCCATTGTTGTCTTCTTCTTATCATAATCCTTGACCTTCTTCTTCTTCCTCCATTTTCGTGTACTTTCTTACCGGTTTTGACGATTATCACTGCTTCTAACACTCCATTGGTAGAATATCCTCCCTTAATAACATGGCTAATGTACCCTCTATTTTTGGTATGGCAATTGACCATATCCTTTTGGCGGTGCTTATACCCCCTCATGTTGATAAGGTCTCTGTCGCCGCTGAAGAAGAAACTTTTCTTACGGTAGAGAAAATAATCCCTCGTAGTGAGAAGGTTAGGTCTGATTTCTTGAAGGATCCACAAGGTGAGCCTGAAGTTTTATAATTTGCGATGGAAAAAAGCCAACCTGGCCGAGCTTAGGGAAGAATTCAACATTCCTGTCTGTATCGATATGGTCCTAGCAGAACACGATGTGGTGCAAACCCACTGCCCTGGATATTGCATGTTTTATGCGTATCCTTTACAGGTCGGATATACTCTCCCCCTTCTCCCATTGGCGGAGGAATTTTCCACTATTACGGTGTTTTCCCGACCCAACTTTCTCAGTACATTTATAAGCTTATCATGATGCTCTCCATATTTGCCGAATTGGCCAGAGTCGAAGTAACACTCTGCCATTTGATACATCTCTTCATCCCTAGCTTTTATAGGGGGGCGATGTTGCATCTTCGCCACCAAGGAGGTAAATGGCCGGTGGTGAAGATGGACGACAAAGCGAACCATCAGTTCTGGCTCAACTACTTTTTCGTCAGAACCGAAGACGTGGTAGCCAACGTGGACGGCTTTCTTGAGGCTTGGAATCGTGCTCTTAAGTATCCATTTTTTGTGAAAGGTATTTATTTGTATGCTTCTAGTCGTAGGCTCTAAAATCTTGTCTATTCCTTGTACAGCCAAGGCTACGCCTCCTTCTTTGGTTGGGGACATTTCTGACTAGGTTGGCTGGATCCTGCCTCACATTGTGAGGATTCGTGAGTGGTCGGGCTTTCTCAAAAGGTTCAGGCCTGCTTCATCCTTGGCTGGTGTGTTCGTCGATTATTCGTTTGTCTTCTGTTTTGACCGCATGGTCACTTCACACTATAACTTATTACTTGTGTGAAAAACTTTGGTCATTCTTTTTCAGTTCGAGGATCTTTGAGGAGACTGAGGGCTTCTCCTTCTGTGTTTCGTAAAAGGAAAGTTGCTTCTTTGGAGTTTGTTCCTACTGTGACTGCAGCTAGGCCTGCTCGGTCATCTTCTTCTGTTCGTTCTTCTATCGCGGCTAGATCTACTCGTTCGTCGTCCATACCTATCATTGCTTCCATGTTGACTTCTTCTGCACTCGCGGATAAATCGTCAACGGAACTTCTGACTTCCCCTTTGCTTCATCCAGTGGACTAGGAAAAGGAATTATCACCAAGTTATGGGAATTTTGCTCCCCGTAAGAGGAGATCCTTGGACGTCGGTGATGGGATTGCTTGGTGGTGGTTTCGATGGGCAGTTTTGTCATATGAGAAACGACGATCATAGAGCTTAAAGATGATGCCGAGTTACCATTTGTGGTTCTTCCATCGATTGAAGTAGCAGAGGGTATGTCTCTTCCTGAAATAATGATGGAAGTTGAAGGGCATCAACGAGAGTCTTTGATAACTTGCGACGGGTTTAACCATCAGCGTCGCGACTACCCGAGGATCCTTCTTCAATGGCCGACATAAAAGGAAAGTGCTTAGCCGAGGATGGTTACGAAACGTGTTCTGATGTTTAAGCCGATGAGGTGAGGATGATGGGGGAGGGATTTACTCGACTCAAACTAAGGTTGGAGGGGTCCACGCGGACCATTGCAATCGCCATGGATCGAGATTTGTTGGTCAACACGGAGAACGTGGTCCCATCCCTTGGTCCCCTCTGTTCTGATGTAGAGAGTAAAACCCTTATAAAGCTAAATGATGATACCTTGTCTAGGAGCATAGCCAGCCTCGCTCTTAGGGTAAGCCTTTCGATCTCTCTTGTGTTTGTTTTTCAAGTTCAAAGTTTGTTTTGTTCTTACTCATCATTTTCTTTTTCTCCTTATTTCGGACTGTGATCTTGGAAATTAAGAGCGCCCGAAGAAGGGAGAGGCATAAATCTATTTTTCCAAAGATGGAGAGAAAATATTTCAAGTATCGTGAGATTGGTAGGGGGTTTGGCGAGGGAGGAAATTTCCAAGCTCTCCGAGATGATCTGAAGCAAAAGGATGACGAGTTGGTGAAGGTCATCGAAAATGCAGCGTTCTTGAGAGGGAACTAACGGACAAAGAGGAGGAGTTAGAGGTTAGTAGGGGGCTCGAGGCCCAGTGTGGCGATCTCCAAGCTCAGGAGGTCTCGTTGCTCGCCGAGCTCGATGAGTGTGAATTTAAAGTGGATGCTTTAAGTGGCGAGGTTGCCGAGAAGGTAGCGGATCTAGTTATTAGAGCCTTTTAGCTTTCATTTTAGTCCAAAATCACTTAATTGTGTTCCCGAAAACTTATAAAATATGCTTAATTGCGGGAATATTAGAAGATGACTCAAGAAGGAGTAATCTGAACTCAAGGGAGAAAACACGCACGAAAGCTCAAAAGTGTGGACCGTAGAATATCATATGCAGCCGCAGGTTGTGAAGAAATTCCCATCAGAGAAATGTGCAAAGTGCGGTCCTCACATAATTTGTGTCGCCGCAGAAGCTGGGTTAGAGAAAAAGTTCGGAGAACCTGCACCTCCAGTCCAACACAAGTGTGAACCAAAAAATTATTGTGTGGCGGCAGAAGAAGAGCTATGTGGCCGCAGACACATTTGTGCGAACCGCATAAGAACAAGGTGCGGTCGTAGACATTATAGTGCGTTCTGCAGAAAGAGGGCAGCGCGGCCGTAGTTCATTATTATGCGGCTACAGATTTCCAATCCTGTCAGGCTGAAGGAAAGTGCGGACCGCACATGGAATTGTGCGGCCGCGGAACCTCTGAAAGGGAATTTTTGTCCGAAAATTCTGGCCTATATAAAAGAAGCGTTTCACCTTTTTAGGTCAACTTTTGAAATCAACTGATACAATAGGCGGTTTCTTTTATTTTGTTTAGTAGTATTTGCTATTTTGAGATTTTTGAATATTGATTTCATCATTTTAGTTATTACTATGGGTTTAATTATCAATTCTTCTTCTTTTTCTTCCAATTTAAGCATGAGTAGCTAGATTTTCACTAGGGTTGTGACCTAACCCTAGTGTGTAAAATTAATGGGTGTTTGATTTATTGTTTGTTTATGGTTGGGTGTTTATTATCTAGCCTTCTTCTTGCCTTTATTTGAAGAATTAATGGTTGCAAACATTAGTTCATGCCTATTTGACTTGGTCTCTACTTGAGAAAGAGAGACCTAGTCTAGGAAATCTTGGCTAGCAAAAAATTGGGTCAATCGAGAGATTGATAAGCCCAATTAAAGAGTTGAACCTAGAGATAGTAAAACCCGACTTGGGATTCTTATCAGCTATTTTGTTCAATACCCATTTGGACTTGAGAAGCCAAATTGGAAAAAGTCACTCTTTGACCGAGAGGTATTGAGTGGGTACTTCAGTGTTGATAGCTATAATACACCCCGACCAATAAAAAAAACTTTAAAGTTTACAACCCATCAGGCAAACACCTAGGTGAAGTTCATAGCCCTAAGCCTTTTATCTCATTTGAGAAACACCAAAATCAATTTCCTAGTGTCATTTAAATTGCAATCGTAGTTTAATTTAGATGTTTAAATAAAACCAGATATTGTGGAATTGCAAATTTAGTTATACAAACTCATGCACTAAGATATATTCTACTAACACCCATTCGTATAGCTCCCTGCGGAGTTCGACCCTAACTCTTGTTGGGATTACTATTGCATCGACCGTTTTCATAACCTCAAATAGAGGAGTGAAATTGGAAGAGATCATTTTTTTGCGCCGTTGCCGAGGAGATAAAAAATGGTGTTATCTATATATTTAGGTGTGTTTTGGGGATATCTTTTTTTCTTTCCTTGTTACTAATGTGTGAGTATTGTAGGTTGAATCATGGAAAACAATGAGCTCGGAAAAATAGTTGTAGGGGATGTGGTTGTTGAGGATGATCAAATGGATGAGTTCCCTCTTGAACCTCAAGCCAATAGACGAGGTTGATCGTCTCAAGACAATGTGACCGTTCCACCCCCCGCCCCTCCATCACGAGCGGCTCCACACCGGGTGTTGCCAATTGAAGGGTATGTTAGTGTTATAGTCCCACCATGTATTAGGGCGGACAACGTTCAAATAACCAACGTGATGCTCACTTTTCTCGAGCAACAAGGTTTCTTCACTGGTGCACCGGGTCAACATGCATATAAACACTTGAAGGGGTTAGTTGATACGTGTTGGGGGAGCAAACAAACTAATGTCTTCGAGGATGCTTTGAGGCTAACGCTTTGTCCCTTCTCTCTAGGGGGAAAGCTTTATATTGGTTGGAACGTTTGCCAAATCATTCCACTCATACTTGGGATGAACTAGCGGAGAAATTTATTTAAAAGTACTTCTCTCCCGGGCACATGGCTATTATTCGGGATGAAATTCTAGATTCAAGCAAGAGCCCAATGAACCACTACACTGTTACACCCCATAGTCTCGTATGTGAGAGTACATCATAAGTCAATTGATGTAAGCTCTAAAGTGAGATCGTCTTTGAAAGTACATAAAGTAATTTAATCATGTCACCTCGAAGGTTACAAATATTGAATATCATGAACAACAAGTACAAAGAGGGTTGGAAGGTTCAGAAGCTAAAGGAATTGAAGAAAACAATGTTTCGTCGAAAGTCGAGAAGATGTGAATGTTATAACATGTACTTTTGGGGTGAGACAGAGTGCTTAACATGATAAGGAGGTTATGTTATGAATTAGGTTAGTCGTATGATATTCGTGTGTTATGTTTTGATGTCAAGCGAGTTGTGGAACAAAAGTCGATGAAAGTCATCACAAGTTACATTCATAAGTTGCACTAAAAATTTGGGTCACATGTAACTGCGATTTTCTTCCAATATACCTAGAGTTATGGGGTGTTCCACCCATCAAATTGAATCTCTATGAGTCTATTTTCTAAAGTAATAAACCGTTTATCAATACGACATTGTAGTAGAGAGAGATATGTATTTTTGCAATACTGTGCAGGCTGCTAGGTGACAAGTAGGTGTGTCACCTACTTGGTTAAATGAGAGCCCAAAAAGAGGCAATTTCGGGTCGGTAAAAGAGATCATTTAAGGCTTATATCCTGAAATATAACCCTCATTATATATCACAAATAACCAGACCTAAACCCCTGCAAACTTCCTCCCAAAAATTATCCACAAACCCTAATTGATTTTCTCTCCCTTTAAAGTACTAATTGGGGTAAAACCTAGAATTTGAAGAACCAAGATAAGGGCTGAGTTATCCAAAAAATAAGTAAAGTAACTGCTCTATTTCATCCATTTATTTCTGCTGTAAGGTCATGGTAATTCGTTCTATACTTGTAAGAACTCACGGGACGGTGATTGGAAGCCGTGAATTCGAGTTATTCAGTTGTAGCAGACTATTTTGTGTTGCTGTTGGGCTGCGTATTTTACTACTATTTTGTGGACTTTTGGAGGAGGAAGGGTGTGGCGAAACACCATATAGATTTAGGGTGGTAGGCTGGTCGTTCGTCGTAACATTTTCGGGTCGTTTGACACTACTACGGTGGTCGTTTTGTGTATGAAGAGATTGAGTTTGTTGGGTTGTTTTATATTATTTTGTGGTGTATATAAGGCTGGAAAATAATGTATATATGTTGTTGTTGTTGTGTTCTTGTTTTGTTGGTATTATCTTGAATTTGGAGGAAATAAGGATAATAGGGGAGATGTTGCCCGTTTTATACAAAATAAGCTTGTCGTTCGTTGTGCGATAGTTGTATCTTTCGTAACTTAATGAAAGTATTATTATCGTTATTGTAGATTAAGGTGAGAAGAGCCGAGTTCAACTTGGTGAGTGGAAAGATTTTGATAAGTTATGTTAAGGCACTTCCTTCATTTTTTTGGCATGATCTAAAGTGAAACGAACGTAAACGATACGTTATTTCATAATGAATCTACTCCTAGCAACTAAGGTTGTCCATGTTGTTCTTTCCTTACAAAGTTATTCTAAGAACGTATGTATGATCCTTGAGTCCTAGTGAAGGACATATTAATGGTATTATGTCCATAATGTTAACCGAAGGTGTAAGTACCTTACGTCACTCCGAAAGGTTTAGAGCGTGATTCCATGAGTCCAGCATGCATTTTATATAGTATCTATTTTACTCCACCGAGCCGTGCTATAGTTGGTCGGGTACGGAACCTATTGTAAAACCACTGTTCAGTTGGGTTTACCGAGCTCCACGTGGTCGAGTACGATTCTACCGAGCCTTATGATGGTCGGGTATGTTTTTACCGAGTCCTCTTCAAGGTCGTGTATGATATGATGATGATGATGCACATAGAGGCGGATGTTTTTAAAAGATTATGTATATATATATATATATAACGCATTTCATGTCACTATCTCTCAGAGGCACCCAGATTCTACAGGTTGTATCTCCTACATCTCTTTTTACATTACTGTTCTTAGTTATGCTTTTCTGCCTTACGTACTCAGTACTTTATTCGTACTGACATCCCTTTTGCTTGGGGACACTGCGCTTCATGCCCGCAGGTCCCGATAGACAAGTTGAAAGTCCTGCTAGTAGGCTATCAGTTCAGCAGAAGGTGTTGCTGCACCACTTGCTCCGGAGTTTCCTATTTAATCAGTATGATTGGGACATGCATTGACTAGTATGGCGGGGCCCTGTCCCAACCTTTTTTATGTTTATGTACTCTTAGAGGCTTGTAGACAAATGTCAGGTATATGGATACTTGTATGGCCTTGTCGGCCTATGTTTTGAGTTTACAAATGGTCATGTCATCCTTATAGGCGCGTATGTCACATGTATAAGTTTCTATATCATGTTAGGTCATCCTATGTCTAGAATTCCCTTATGTTTTATATCAATTATGTCATGATGACCATTTTGGCACATTTACCCATGATAGTATGATAAGAAAGATATGTTATGTTGGTACTCGGTTGAGTAAGGTACTGGGTGCCCGTCACGGCCCATTGGTTGGGTCGTGACAGAAGTGGTATCAGAGCAGTTCCGTCCTAGGGAGTCTACAAGATGTGTCTAGTAGAGTCTTGTTTATGGGTGTGTTGTGCACCACACTTATAAGCAGGAGGATACAGGGCATTTAGGATTGTCACTATTTCTTCTTACTCTAGATCTTGTGGTAGAGCTCAGGTGTAAGAATACAAACTTCCTAAATTCTATCTCATTCATAATACGACAATGTCTACATCTAAAATGATGGTTGGTAATAGATTGCATGTGGATGTGAAAGTGTTGAGTCAGAGGAACTCGATTTTGCATGATGCTTATGATGAGTAAATGTAAGGTCTTCAGGAGATCATGTGTGTACTCAGACGGGTAAGCCTCTTGATAAGGAGCCTTAAGGCAAAGAATATTTATCCACCCCTATGGTGTAAGGCAATAAGAGAATCAGAAGGTAGATACAAGTTTCAACAAGTAAAAGAAACAAGGTGAAGAAAGGTACGAGGTACCCAGTTAGTGAAGATTAACAGTATTTACAAGTCAAGCAGAGAAATATAAACATTTTGAGTTACCTTCAATTGTAACAGAGGTATATACAATTGGCCACACCCATCTCAGTTATGCCCTATATGAGCAAACAGATATAGTTTAAGAAAAGGATGGGATATCAGGATCCGGCTGGGTTAGAGTAACCCAAAATGGTGAATGGATTGTTTGCGTTAGTTGACAGTTCCGAAGCATATTGCAAATGTGCTAATAGATCTCCTTGTGAGACATCCAAATGTTGCACTCTAAAATAGTACAGCTAGATATGAATACCAGAGTGTTCAAAAAAAAATTACAAAGACAAGCACTGGAATCCAAGAAGGGATAAATATTACCTTAGTATGGCTCCCGTCCCTAGTAGAGAGAGAATGTTAGGCAACCCGAAGAGCCAGCGGATGGAGCATAGGGAGATAGAAGCAGAAAAATGTCTTGTTTAAATATTCAGAATAAAGTTATAGACATAATGTTAGCATGGAAATAAGAAGAGAGTTAATAAAGCATTATGAGTAAGATGTGATATGTGGATGAGAACGGTAGATCAAAAAATAACAGTATTACTGAATCTATAGATAAGGTAAGGATGAGAGGTAACAGGCCTTGAGGCAACAAAATAGCATAGGTCATAAAGTCACATCCTCATTTGGAGAAGTAAGTTCGTGACTCTAACGTGATTTCCAAAGGAAAACGTTAAACCCCAGAGTAATAAAAATTAGTATGGGTTGGTGAACAAGATAAACTAAACATGAATTAGGGACTGAGTGATTTGATAATGGCCGGCATCATAACAATTTTAGATTACGTTCCGACAATAATAGGATGGACAACAGAAGAAGATTCATGAGATATTTACAGGAAGGTCATTCACGAAGACACTTCCATAAAGCAATCACTATTGAGCAGAGTTATGTTTAAGGGACTAAATGTGCCAGTTACACCAGGTGTCACCCTCGTGCGTAAGAAATTCAAGTATACCGGGTATAGAAGGGTTACTGCAAGGTGAGTAAAAGGTCTGTGAAGATGTGGAAAACAAAATGCCAAAGATGAAGAGGTGAATATCGAATGGTAAAGGAAGAATGTGGTGAAAAGGAGAAAGGAATGAGATTCCAGTTATTCAGATCCTAAAGATATAATATGACTCCAGAACATTATGCAAGCATGATGCCGCAGAGAATCAATAGGGTTTTGCACTTGATGATATTGATAAATAAGTGGAAATGAATATTTGATACATAAGGATTCCGTACGAGAGCTAAGTTAAGACAAAGGACATAACCCAAGAGGCGCTACATAAAATAAAAATATGAGAGTGGACCAACGGGTAGTCTGTAGTTGATTCAGGAAGAGTCTAACTATGGCTAGATAGGAGGATATTGACAAATTAGTAGATCATGCAAGATAAACGTAGTGAAACCCAGCATAGGAAATTCAGTCTCTTAGATACGACATCGTTATCCTCGAGAAATATTCAGATAGGAGTTGGGGTAGTAGAAGTTACAATATAAGTGTTACAGAAATAAAAGAGAGTTCCACAAGGGAGACAACTGAAATTTCAATTTAGAAGCAACCCCACGAACACAAGTGCATGGAGGTAAGTGACTAAGGATAATGATAGGAAAGTAAGAACATCAGAAATACCGTGGGGTATACAATGTAATAAGCTCGCACCTTTATAAGAGTTAGAGGGTCTTCCCTAAGCAGTGCAACGAAAGACTAGCTCAGGAAATAAGAAAGAAGGCTTCAACATAAGCATAGTGACCTAAAGAAGAAATGGTCTTGTAACAGCAGTCTCACTATAATGTTGTATGCACTCCATAAGAAAGTGGCACCTATCGTGGCTAATGAACGGGAAGAAGAAAATAAAAATCAAAAGTTGATAATTGAGATCATATGAGTTACAGGGAACTCCCGTATTCGTGGGCACTAAGATAAGCCAAGTATCCATGCAGCAAGTGGCAGAACGACCAGGAAAAATAATTGCTTACATTTAAAAACAACTGAGAAGGCATGAAAGGAAATCTATGGTGCTAGCATGTTAAAAGGAAGGTTGCGTGTAGTATAAATAGATATGTGTAGGTCACAACTAAAGTATGGTAGAGCAACAAGGTTTTTTCTAGACAGGATGAGGATAAGAAAATGTGAGTGAAGAGGTGACGAGAATATGTAAGTCCTCGAGATTGAACCCATCACAACAAGAGAGTTGATGGTTTCCATAGAGTTATAAAAAGCTCAGTATAGCATGTGTGAACTCAAAGGGTGTAATTGTGATAAATGATAAAAGGATGACGTTTAGGCCTTTGATTGAGTCATGATTTTGAGAACAAGGATTTCATGAACAGCACGGGATTAGAATACCCCCATAGGATGAATCACATTGGGATGCTATGCAATAAAGTTATTGGAGTATAGTATCGTCCCTAAGTGGATCGGGAAAATCACTTTAGATGTTCCCCGATGAGACGTGAGCCATAGTGACGATATATTGCATAAGAGGTTTCAAGTTATCAGTGGTAGACTATAGATCAACAGTAAGGTGAATCAACAATAGATGGATGAAAAATTCCAAAGTATGAGATGAGATTAGGTCGTTATTCTTAAGAGGAACAAAAAAGAGGAAGAACTAATGGACTTAGATTTATACATATAGGATAAGCAGCGAGAGAGTAACCTGGAGTTGGGGAGAAATCCTCTGTAATAATAAATCGAAGTAAGTGTTATGGTAAAATATAACCTACCTAGATGTCATAAAACCATAAGGATAGATATACAAGGCTACAAAACAAGATATAGCAACAGTCGTAAGTTCGACAAAGTGTCGAGCGAAGAACTTCAGTACACCTATATATCTTGGAAGGAACAACTTGCCATAGTTATGTATATGTTCCAAGGTGAGGCCTAGAGATTGGCTAAAAGCTGGAGGAAAAAGGACAGAAGAGTCTTATAGGTGCACATACAAGAACAAAGTCGTACATGCTGCATGACAGAAGGTCGCAACAGTTACAATATTGGAAGAATTCGGACAACAAGTCGTGGTGTGAAAAAAGGCCAAAAAGAGGGGAATGCCCTAGACTTAGGATTTATTCACATAATAGTTTCCTAGATGTCAAGGACAGTACTAAATTATTCATAAGAGCTATAAGTTATGAAACTAATAAGCACATCAGTCAACATTCGAGGACGAATGTTCCAAAGGGGGGAATAATGTTACACCCCATAGTCTCGTATGTGAGAGTACATCGTAAGTCAATTGATATAAGCTCTGAAATGAGATCATCTTTGAAAGTACATAAAGTAATTTAATCATGTCACCTTGAAGGTTACAAATATTGAATATCATGAACAACAAGTACAAACAGGGTTCGAAGGTTCTGAAGCTAAAGGAATTGAAGAAAATAATGTTTCGTCGAAAGTCGAGAAGATGTGAATGTTATAACATGTACTTTTGGGGTGAGACAAGGGTTCTTAACATGATAAGGAGGTTATTATATGAATTAGGTTAGTCATATGGTAGTCGTTTGTTATGTTTTGATGTCAAGAGAGTTGTGGAACAAAGGTCGATAAGAGTCGTCACAAGTTACATTCATAAGTTTTACCGAAAAATTGGGTCAAATGTAATTCCGGTTTTCTCCCAATATACTTAGATTTATGGGGTGTTACACCCATAAAATTGAAGCTCTATGAGTTTATTTTCTAACGTATTAAACTGTTTATCAATACGACATCGGAGTAGAGAGATACATGTATTTTTGCGAGACTGCACAGGCTGCTAGGTGACAAGTAAGTATGTCACCTACTTGGTTAAATGAGAGCCCAAAAAGAGGAATTTCGGGTCGGTAAAAGAGCTCATTTAAGGCTTATATCCTGAAATATAACCCTCATTATATATCACAAATAACCAGACCTAAACCCCTGCAAACTTCCTCCCAAAAATTACCCACAAACCCTAATTGATTTTATCTCCCTTTCAAGTTCTAATTGGGGGTAAAACCTAGAATTTGAAGAACCAAGATAAGCGCTGATTTATCCAAAACATAAGGTAAGTTAACTACTCTATTTCATCCATTTGTTTCTGCTGTAAGGTCATGGTAATTCGTCCTATACTTGTAAGAACTCACGGGACGGTGATCAGAAGCCGTGAGTTCGACTTATTCACTTGTAGCAGACTGTTTTGTGGAATGTTTTGTGTTGCTGTTGGGCTGCGTATTTTACTACTATTTTGTGGAATTTTGTAGGAGGAAGGGTGTGGCGAAACACCATATAGATTTAGGGTGGTAGGCTGGTCGTTCGTCGTAACATTTCCGGGTCGTTTGACACTACTACGGTGGTCGTTACAAATTTATTCTAAGAAAGTATATATGATCCTTGAGTCCTAGTGAAGTTCATATTAATGGTATAATGTCCATAATGTTAACTGAAGGTGCAACTACCTTACGTAACTCCGAAAGGTTTAGAGTGTGATTCCATGAGTCCAGCATGCATTATATATAGTATCTATTTTACTCTACCGTGATGCGCTTTAGTCGGCCGGGTACGGCACCTATTGTGCAACCACTAATCAGTCGGGTTTATCGAGCTCCACGTGGTCGGGTACGATTCTATCGAGCCTTATGATGGCCGGGTATGTTTTTACCGAGTCCTCTTCGAGGCCGGGTATTATATGATAATGATGATGCCCACAGAGGCGGATGTTTTTAAAAGATTATGTATATATATGTATCACGCATTTCATGCCACTATCTCTCAGAGGCACTCAGATTCTACAGGTTGTATCTCCTACATCTCTCTTTACATTACTGTTCTTAGTTATGCTTTTCTGCCTTACATACTCAGTACTTTATTCGTACTGACATCCCTTTTGGTTGGGGACACTGTGTTTCATGCTCGCCAGTCTCGATAAACAGGTTGACCGTCCTCCTAGTAGGGTATCAGCTCAGCGGAAAGTTTTGCAGCACTCCACTTGCTCCGGAGTTGCCTATTTAATCAGTATGATTGGGACATGCATTGACTGGTACGGCGGGGCCCTGTCCCGACCCTTTTGATGTTTATGTACTCTTAGAGGCTTGTAGACAAATTTCAGATGTATGGATACTTGTATGGCCTTGTCAGCCTATGTTTTGAGTTTACAAATGGTCATGTCAGCCTTATAAGCGCGTATGTCACATGTATAAGTTTCTATATCATGTTAGGTCATCATATGTCTAGCATTCCCTTATGTTTTATTTCGATTATGTCATGATGGCCATTATGGCACATTTACCCATGATAGTATGATAAGAAAGATATATTATGTTGGTACTCGGTGGAGTAAGGTACCGGGTGCCCGTAGCGGCCCATAGGTTGGGTCCTGACATACACGAGATATGGAAAAGGTATAGAACAATGGTCAAAGAGTGCCCCAACAATGATATGACGGGGAACATGATTCAACAAACTTTCTATCAGTGGATCAATACCACCAACCAATGTGTAGTGAATCAACTTGCTAGTGGGAACTTCATGACTACGCCTTATGCGGAGGCGTATGATATTTTGGATAAGATGGAGAATACTTCATCGGCGTGGAAATATGGAGCCAATGTTCCACAAGGTTATCCAAATGTTATTCTTCTTCATAAAGAGTTACATGACCATGGGCCAGCCATAGCCGAGTTGACAACCACCATGAACCAATTGGCAAAGGCTCAACTCCAACAAGTGCAAAACCCTAGGCAAGTCAATGTTATTGAGGGAGTCAATATGATGGTAAAAAAGAGAAGAACAAGAAGTCCACAAGTGCAACAAAGAGTGGACAATTTTTTGCAAGATGATAGTGAACTTAATCAAGGTGATTCTTACAAAGATCAAGAAGAAGAGGTCCAATATGTGAACAAATTTCAAGGGCAAAGAAGCAACTTCCAAGAACCTAGTCAACAACAATGGAGACCTTCAAATAATCAAGGAAATTGGAATTCTAACAACCAAGGTGTCACGACCCAAATTCCCAACCTTAAAGATCGTGATGGCGCCTACACCACACTTGCTAGGCAAGCCAATGTTAGAATTCGAGTAGCTAATTTCCTTTGATTATTTTCTTAGGCATCAATAATAAATTTAAAGTAAACTTAATCTAAATGATTTCTAAAGACAAAATAATAAACAATTGAATAAAAACAAACCACGAACTAATCATATAATAGATCTAGAACTACCCCAGAGTCTGGTGTCACAATTCACGAACTACTAAAGAATACTACAAATAATGGGCTGAAAGAAATAATGTAATTGTTCTAAATATAATAAAACAGTTTTATAAAAATAGGAGAAGACTCTCGGGATCTGCGAACGCCGGCATATATACCTCGTGTCTCCGAATAAATAGATGGCTACTCTAAAAATCTCTACTGCTGGATAGTACCTGGATCTGCACAAAAGAGTGCAGAGTGTAGTATCAGTACAACCGACCCCATGTACTGAGTAAGTGCCGAGCCTAACCTCGGCGAAGTAGTGACGAGGCTAAGGCGGGGCTTTAACGATAAACCTGTGATATTAATATATGTACGATAACACAATAAAATAATTATGCACGAACAAGAAAATATATCTGAGACAATAATTATAAAACAAGAAGAAAATCTAAACACATCAATTCAAATACTGCATCAATAATAAAATAACACAACCGCCTCTTTCAGGCCTCAACTATAACCAAATCCTCAAAATTTCCAAGTTCTTCAAGCTTTATCTTTGAATAAAAGTAGCACCAAAATATGAAAATAGTACTATAAAATAGAAAGTTTCAAATCTTTGTCTTCCTAAAAACAAAACAGTAAAAATAGTCATTTAGCTTTCCAAAACTTTGATTCTCTTTTTCTTGAAAAAAAAATCAGTAAAATATAAATGTAGATATCCTCCCTTATCACTTTCATATATTTATATTCTCCCTGTCCACCCTTATCGCAGTCATATATATATTTATTTCTCCTATCCACCCTTATCACAGTCATATATATTTATTCCTCCTGACCACCCTTATCACAGTCATATATATTTATTTCTCCTGTCCACCCTTATCACAGTCATATATAT
>ML277403.1:603-19626 GCA_005239495.1 Nicotiana undulata
AATTTTCATCTGCCCTATTTTACTCAGTGCGATCGCAGCCCCTCAGGTGCGATAGCACTGAACAATTCTCCAACAGCCTTCTCCAACTCTTCCGTATAGCCTCTAGTATAATGGTCATAACTTCTTTTACAAACTCCAAATTACAATTGGCTTAACTTTCTGAAAACTAGACATCAAGAGCTAAAACTTTCATTTTTGGATCATCTTCAAATTCCTTATAGATTGTGAGTTATAAGCTTCCAAAGTCGGGATAGTGCAGCAGAGAATTTACTCTGTGCGATCGAGGGAAGCCTTGTGCGATCGCACAGCACAATTAGAGTTTTCCAAATTTCCTCAGTGCTAACGCATCCAAATCAGTGCTATCGCATTGTACACCCCTGAAGCCAAAAACCAGCAACTAGAAATGGCCCGAAACCACCCCGAAACTCACCCGAGACCCTCGAGACCTCAACTAAAACATACCAACACATCCCATAATATCACACAAACTTAGTCGAGCCTTCGAATCACCAATAAAAATGCAAAAACACTAAATCACATCGAATTCAAGCCTATGAACTTTGAAATTTCTAAATTCTACCAACGATGCCGAAACTATCCAAAACACATCCGATTGACCTGAAATTTTGCACACATATCCAAAATGACATTACGAACCTGTTCCAACTTCCGGAATTCCATTCCGACCCCGATAGCCTATTTTCCATTGCCGACCGGAAATCGCCAAAAACTAACTTTCGCCAATTCAAGCCTAATTCTACATCGGACATCACAAAATTATTCTGAACACACTCCTAAGTCCCAAATCACCTAACGAAGCTATTCGAGCCATAAAATCCGCATTCCGAGGTCGTTTACCAATAAGTCAACTCTTAGTTGACTTTTCTCATTTTACGATTATTCTTAAGGACTAAGTGACTGAATTCTCATTTGACCATTTCGATTTCAAGCCTATCAACTCTAACACATCAATAATGGAATAAACACTCCATGACATTGCAATAACAACAATAATAATGCAGGTTCTACGTAACGACAGACCGGGTCGTTACATCCCTACTGTTGTCTTCCTTGCCTTTGACCCCCAAAATTGTTAACATAGTTCATATCCTCTTTGGGTCCATGGTTGTCACCTTCCTTCTCCACTCTATGAACACACATAATATTGATTGATGCAAGGGTTACACAATCCTCCATTTGTTGTATCAATGATATGCGATTGCTTTGTACCCATCTCATCATTCTTCTTCGTTAGTATACTCATCTGAATCATGAGTGTGGATATGTTCTATGCATGGGAATTATTTGGGTCAAGAGGAACTGAATGCACTATTGGTGTCAGAGTCGTACCTTTCATCATCCACCCTAAATTCTAGGCCATCTTATCAAGAAGGATTTTGCACTCAGTGAACGTCTTGCTCAGAAAAGCACCCCCAGCTGAAGCGTCAACATTTGCTTTCAAATTATCTGCTAGTCCCATGTAAAATCTCTGGACGAGCATCTGATTTGGAATACCATGTTGAGGACACTTCACCAACATCCCCTTGAATCTTTCCCACATTTCCTACAGGGTCTCAGTGGGCTTCTACTTATAATGCAGTATTTCATCAATCTGTCTGGATGTCTTATTGGGGGGGGGGGGGGGTAGAACTTGTTCAAGAACTGGTTGACTAATTCCTCCCATGTGGCTATGGAATTGATTGGGAGTGAATTCAGCCAAATATGAGCTTCCCCAGTCACAGAGAACGGGAACAAAAGCAGCTTGATGGCCTCCGGGGTCACATTTGGCTGCCTTTGGGTCACACAAATTGACAGAAAAATTTTAAAGTGTTGTTGAGGGTCTTCAATGTGTGACCCGGAGAACAGTCCCTTATTCTGCAAAAGATGCAGCATAGTGATCTGAAATGTCTCCGCCTGTATTTGGGGCACAGCAATGGCCGTAGACAGGTTGTCAGCTGTAGGTTGTGCCCATTCATAGAGTGCTGCTTCTGGCACAAGAGGTGCCACTACCCCTTTGTCTGGTGCACGAGGTTCCCCAACTCCATCGTTGGGTACAAGAGGTACCCGGTTTTTTATGTTGACGTTATCCAAGTTATCCATTTCAGTTTGTGGTAATTGTCTGTCCTTCTTGTTAGCCCGGTTTAGTGCCCAGAATGATTTCTTGGGGTCTAAGAGTCCTTCAACAAGTTCACCAGTCCTCGAAGAGTTTCTAGGCATACACCTGAATCACACAAGAAATCAAACGTGAGAAATTCAATGTAGAAGTACTTAGCACCACAGAAAATTGAGCTAAACTAATAATTTTAACAACACTTCTATGTTGTAATAAATAACACCGTTAGTTCCCCGGCAACGACGCCAAAATTTGATCACGCCCAACTATGCCTTATAAAAGACAAAGCGGTCGTTGCAAATATAATCCGGTTTAAAGTCCGGAGTCAAATCCTCAGGGAACTAACCTATCTATTACAACTCTCAGTGATGCTATTAAAGCCAGACAAATTACGGATGCAATAGTTTTCTCAATAATTGTTAGGATTTATTACCTAAAGGAATGGATATTAAAAACTAACAATATTTAATAATAAAGATACTCAATGGTAGAAAGATCTAGGGCAGTGATTTCCCCAATTGCTAGACTAATTTTAACTCTTTTGCTATAATCTCATCGTGTCATTCTATGAGGATTATGAGCTATGGGTTACTGCAATTATCTCTCGATCAACTACAGTAATTTACTAGAGCATTCTCTCGAACTACTCTAGCTGATAATTGTTACAACTCTAATTTATCCCACCAAAGTTTCGTTATTTCTAACCCCACTTTTAAATTTAAGTAATGAATCTCTTCAATTACCTAAAAGTGGTGTTGTTCAACATCAATCTAACCTAGTATTCTTTATCAAGCAACACAAGGCAATTAGACACGATTAATCAAGGGCCCATTCAATTAATCACCATACAAAGCATAGTTGAACAATCTTAGATTAAACCCGGATTGATTATAACAATAATGAGTCAAAATCTCATCTAAAAATTGGTACCATAAACCCTAGATGGATTGTTTAGCTACTCATACTAAAACACAATGAAAGCTTAAAAGAATTCATAATTCCCAAAATAATGATAAAAGAAAGAGAATAGAAAAACTTTAATTGTAGCTTGGTCTCCTCACACTTGTTCTTGCCTCCTAATTGAGTCTAAAAAAAATCTTAAACCTTTTCTTGGACGAGTTCATAAGGTTTAAATAGGTCTAGGCTAACTTCTCCCATTTTTTACACTTCAATTCTTCAAGTTTCTGGCGTTTCAGGACTCGATAGCGGTTGCGGCAGAACGCGGCGCGACCGCGGTGAACAGCATCAGTTCTGCCTCGCGTTGCTCGGCCCACTGCGCTTCGGCCGCGGTCGCGGTGGGCTCCACTCCAGCTATCTTCGCCTTTTTCTTGCTTCTTTTTCCCACGAGCTCTTCTCGATTGGACTTATACTCCCGTGATTGACTCCAAAACGTTCCAAAGTGACTTCCATCATGGATTATTTCTTGCAAAGCATAAAAACACTATTTAGAGCTTTTTGTTATCATTTTTGCACTTAAAACAACACTAAAGTATGGTTCATTATGAGTGAAAATAGCGTCTAAATACCCTACTATCATGTTCCGCATTTGGTGTTGATCGGGTTAAGGGGCATGTATCCCTATGTTCCTATTAGGGTCATGAGACAAGCTGGTAGAAAACAATTCATACCGCGAGTTACCAAAATGAGTCATTACAAAGCAGATTTTCAAGATGATGCCATTCCATACAAATGTGAGGCCCAACACATGTGGCATTTGAAGATTGTTGTGGAAAATGATACCATTGAGCCAGATCGATACCACGCAGGTCATGTGTACTTCTACTTATCGTGGTTGGAGAATAACATAGAAGGAATAGTAGAGCCAGGGGTTGGTCGAGGAAACATGGTCATAGATGAGGCTGCTGAAGCACATATGAAGTATAAGAGGTAACGCAAAAGAGTCCTTCAGTCTGAGGTCAGGCATTTGGAAAAGCACAAGATATACATGAAGTCAGTTAACGAGTGGAGGGAAATGGCTACAAGGTCGACGAAAAGGTTGGAATATTTGGAGCAGGGTCTAATAGAGTTGGAAGGGAAGGTGAGGAAAAGGGTCGTAGACTGTCAGAATGCAGAGGGAAACGAAGGAAGACACCTAGCATGGGCGTATCTGCTGCTGGACATGCGCGACTTGGGGAATCTGATTGATGGGGCCAAGAAGGCCAAGCCTGGATAAGGTCCCTCTCGGACCAAGTAGATTAAGATTATTTGCTTTTCTAGAGTCGTTTTGGAATTTGAATGTAATAAGTCAAATGCCATTAGTGACTCGTCTATTTATTGTCATTTTAAAAAGTTCGTCTTATTTACTACGTTAATGAAATGAGGCAGTTATCGACATAAAATTTCTCCAAATCTACGTGTCTCTAGGCCTACCTCGGGCACAACGAGGTTCCTAAATTAGGACGCAAATTTATACTTCCGCAATACGTGTTTAAATACTGCAAATATCTTTTCAAAACCCCTTACTGAGTTGTTTACCTTTTGTTCTTTTTTCTTTATTTTGATTATTGACCATCCCCTAAGGTTGGTTCGCACATACTGGCATCATCAACATACCATACCAAATCCATAGGCCCTCTACCTCCTCCTCCTCCAAGTGATCCAAAAATTAAGGGAAAGGCTAAGCTGGATGATATGAGTGGTATCCGGAAAGAAAATGTTGCGCACGTGGAGAATGTTGAAACTTTAAACGGTTGGAGTACTCTGGCACAGAATTATTTGGTCCTCCGACTAGAGCAAAAAATACTAGTATTGCAGGGGGAACTTGAGCAGGTCCGCAACTTGGAAAACCTCTCCCTCGCCCTAATGTGAGCACTGCTCGGGGTCCATGTGAGACCCTTGTGAACTCTGACACATTTGGGTTTGGTCTCTAGTCTACCTTGAACTGTTTCTGATCAGTTTCTCTAGTGTGAGCACTGACCTGGGTTCTTGAAGCCTTTGGAACTCTGACACACTGGATATTTGGGTTATGTATGCTTATCTTTGGAATATGGGTGAATCATTCACCACTGGTTATTGTGTATCTATGAACATGAACTTTTGGGGTTGTCATGAGTTGAAGGCCTAGCCTGTCCAGATGTATTTGGGCCTACTATGGGATCTCTATAGTTTTACTTATTTTGTAATTCATTCATTAACTCTGGTCTGTAATAATTTTTGTAATAACAATTCTGGGGTATTAGTAAAATTGGGAAGGGGTTCTTATTTTACATTTGTAAAGCTGGGTAGAAATCATGCATATATGTTCTATATTGTGTTGATGAAGTTGTATGCTAGAAATCATGTTTATAGGTTCTTTATTATGTTCAGTTATTATGTGCTAGCAACCATGTCCATTGGCTTATTGCTTGGTTCAGTTATGTCCGTTATAGACCATGCTTATATAAAATGGTGTGATCCAATATGTGTATAAATTCCCGTTCACATGTTGTTCTGTTCAAATTGTAGAAATCATGCCTATAGGATCTAAAACCTGGATCAAATTGTAGGAATAATGCCTATAGGATCTAAAAACTTGATCAAATTGTAGGAATCATGCATATAGGATCTGAAACTGGATAAATTGTAGAAAGCATGACTAGAGGTTCAAACCAATTTAATTTCTGCCCGTTATTCATGAGTGTCCAAACACTGTACTGCTACTCTCATTAGAAAACCTGCCTATATGATTAAACAAATAATTCTGGGTATGTTCCTGTGACTTTCCATTATTTACTATCGCATAAAACGCCTAGATACTACGCTGATAGGTTTAATCATATTATGCTAAAATCAGAAGGCAAATTTATTTATGTTCTAATAATCGCATTAAGAAACTGATTTTATACATGACTGCCTTCTTGTTCTTTCAACATCACATAGATATCTTGCCTATAGGATTCTAAAATTAATAAAACCTGCTAATGCTAATCAGTTCGCGTGCATTTGCTGTTTAAATGTGGAGGCTAAGTTGAGCCCATACTTGTCTCTATTTGAAAGTCCTAATTGTTTTTGTATGTCGCTTAGTATTTTTCAATTTTGAGCAACATAGGTTAAGTCTAGAATCATCCAAAAATAGAGGTCCCAATACCTTCAGGACCATAGGTAAGGGACGGGTAGTTGTCACGACCCAAATCCTAACTCAGGTCGTGATGGCGCCCAACAGCGGGGTTAGGCAAGCCAACATAAGTTTCACTAAGTGTTACCCTTCCCGATTGATAAATTATTCCAACCTTTACCAGTATAATCAAATATAATCATGATAATAACCTGGGATGTGAAATAAAACCATAAATGCGCAAACCAACGATAAGCATGACCATATAATATATACAACCCAAAACCCCAAAACATACGCTACGTGTGAGCCAGGAACTAGTGTCACGAGTGTCACGGGAAACTACCACAATATACAAAGATAATATATATATGTACAATTCCACAGTCTGAATAGAATAGACGATGAAGATGACAAAAGGAACTTCAGGGTGCTGCTAGGAGGTCGCCAGGGATAGCAGCTCACCGTGAAGTCTTATCACTCAAATCAGTATCTAGCAGCGGCATGGTAATCAGATGTACCAGCCTCTGGACCTGTACAATCAAGTACAGAAGAAGAAGAAGTGCAGCATGAGTACATAAATAAATATGTACCCAGTGAGTATCCCGTCTAAGCTCGAAGGAGTAGTGACGAGAGGTCGACTAGATACTCATAAAGGTCCATCAATATAATATAAAAAGGGATATGGCTAAAGCAGTAGGCATGTGAAGCAGAAATCAACAAGTACGTAAGCAAAATAATGTAATGCAAGTAACAACTGAAACTGAACTGCAAGTGCCAAATTCTCCGTTTACACAATACCTGTCGATCCCCCTATAAGTGACTCAGACTCAAGTGATCATACAATACCAGAACAAGACAACTGGTCGGAGTCATAAGGGTGGTCATAAGGACTGAGGTCATAACCTAACCCACGATCGCGCATCATACTTGTGACTCGCGTGTTGACTCAATAGTAATTAGCTGACCCACGATCGTGCATCATACTTGCGACTCGTGTGCTAACTCGATAATGATAAGCTGACCCACAGCCGCGCATCATGCCTGCGACTCGTGTGCTGACTCAATAATGATAAGCTGACCCAAGGTCGCACATCATGCCTGCGACTCGTGTGCTGACTCGATAATACTAATTAAATAATAATCTCCCTACGCTCGTGCATCATGCCTGCGACTCGTGTGCTGACTTGATAACAGGTGGATATACATATATAGGTACATATGTGTACCGACTCAACAGTGAACTCAACGGACTGTGCCGCTACCACTGATAGCCAACTGGGATTTAAATCATAATATTTCACCTTTCCATGCCATCTCAACAACAATCACAACTTACAATACATACAAGGTACAATTAAGGCACATAGAGGCATGCTCGTGAGTCCTAAAGCTACCCGACGTAACAATATAGTCGCCGCGTGCGGACTCTCGTCACTTGGTGCGTACGCAGCCCCCACATCATGTATACATAGCAAATAAGGAACCTATGGGGACATTTCCCCCTTACAAGGTTGGAAAGGAGACTCACCTTGTGACGAAATCACCCCTCGGATCAAGGATGCGCCCGAAACTCCGAAATATACTCTCAACGGCTCGCAAATAGCCATATACAGTATAATTGAATCAATTTTATCTTAAGGAATAAGAATTAACCAAAAATCCTAAAATTTGGCATTCTTGAAGGAATTAGGAATTTCGACCTCAGGCCCACACGTTCGGATTTCGAAAATTCTTGAAGGAATAAATTACCCGAAGTCTAAGGATCATAATTACACAAATTTTACTTGAGTTCATGGTCTAAAATAGATAGTTCACAAATTTCCCAAAATCCCCAAATTACTACCCAATCCCATAAATTTTGGATAATTTAGGAGAGAAATTCATTAGGAATTGGTAATAAAACTTAATAAATCATGGAGTTTACTTACCTTAATAGGAGTGGTGGAAGTTCCCTTGAAAATCTCTCTAAAAGCTTGAGGTTGAAGATGAAAATGGAAGATTTCGGCTAAGTCCCGTATTTAAATGAGACTGCCCAGTGAAAGCTTCACTGCGATCGCGACTAGAGGCCTGCGATTGCGAAGGCCAACTGGCCAGACCTCTGCAATCGCGGCTGAGGTCCTGCGATCGCGAAGAACAAACTGGCCCGGCCCAGATGCGACCCTACGCGATCACGAAGATGGGCTGCGATCGCGAAGGTATAGGCTCCAGCCTTCCGCGATCGCGCTGACACGTCTGCGATCGCAAAGGCCAAGGATCCAACCCTCCGCGATCGCAAAGAGGAAGTTGCGATCGCATAGCACAACCAACACCCCAGCCTAATTTCTTCTCTATGATCGCAACCCTCCATCTGCGATCGTAGAGAAGAAAACCAGACAACAAAAATCTGGTTTTTCCAACTTAGCTCCCGGTGGTCCAAAACACACCTGAGCCCCTCGGGACCCCGTCCAAAAGCAAATACGGACTCGCTCGAACTTCCGAAACATGAAAAACAACAACGAAACTCAAAATTCAACCCCAAAACCAAATTGAATCAACTTAAGAACTTAAGAATTATAGAATTCACTTCAATGCACTGAACATGCCTATACCACTCGGAATGACTTCAAATTTTGCAAACAAGTCATAAATTACTATACGGAACTATTCCTGGTCTCGAAATTCCATTAGGACCTCGATAGCACAAAATCACGTCCCAACCAAAATTTCAAACATAAGAAAATCCTGATTTCCATTTCGGGCGCCGAAATGCTCCCGGGTCATCGAAACCCCGAGACGAACATACGCCCAAGTCCGAAATCCTCATACGGAGCTACTAGAGCTGACAGAACTCGATTCTGAGATCGTTTGCTCAAAATGTTGACCGAAGTCAAATTTGGCCAAAATAGGCCAATCTTAAGGAACCAAGTGTTCCTAAACCACTCAAACCATTCCCAAATCCTGAACCACCCGCTCCCGCAAGTCATAAAGCACGAATAGCCGCTATAGAAGGTTTCATTTAAGGAAACAGGATCCTAATACGCAAAACGACTAGCGGTGTCGTTACATTCTCCCCCTCTTAAACAAACGTTCGCCCTCGAACGGGTTTAGAATCATACTCGGAGTGCTGAATAGATGTGGATATCTGCTTCGCATGTCCTGATCGGACTCCCAAGTCTCCTCCTCGGCCGGTTGGCCCCTCCACTGAACCTTAACCGCAGAATTTGTCTTGGACCTCAACTGGCGGTTTTGTCTATCAATAATAGCAACTTGCTTTGCCTCGTAGCCCAACTTCTCATCTAACTGAATAGTGTTGTAGTCAACCACGTGCGAGAAGTCGGCGTGATACCTCCGAAGCATGGATACGTGAAAGACTGGATGAACTCCTGACAAGGCTGGAGGTATAGCAAGCTCATAAGCAACCTCTCCGATCCGCCTCAACACCTCGAAAGGGCCTATAAATCTGGGACCCAACTTGCCTTTCTTCCCAAATCTCATAATGCCCTTCATCGGCGAAACCTTCAACATAACCTTATCTCCCTCCATGAATGCTATATCACGTTCCCGCTGATCTGCGTAGCTCTTCTGCCTAGATTGTGTTGTACGGAGTCTCCCCTGAATAATCTTCACCCTATCCAAAGCATCACTCACCAGATCTGTGCCATACAACTTGGCCTCGCCATGCTCAAACCACCCAACCGGAGAACGACATCGCCGACCATATAAAGCCTCAAATGGAGCCATCTCGATGCTGGACTGATAACTATTATTGTATGCAAACTCCACGAAAGGCAAGAACTGGTCCCACTGACCTCCAAAATCAATCACACAAGCCCGAAGCATATCCTCCAAAATCTGAACTGTACGCTCTGACTGGCCATCAATCTGAGGGTGAAATGCTGAACTGAGGTTTATCTGAGTACCCATCTCGCTGTGCAAAGCTCTCCAGAAGTGCGAAGTGAACGGAGGACCTTGATCGGAAATGATAGACACCGGCACACCATACAACCGGACTATCTCTCGAAGGTATGAGCCAGCCTCTCTGTAGTATAAGTAGTAGCCACAGGAATGAAATGCACCGATTTGGTCAATCTATCCACAATGACCCAAACCGCGTCAACCTTCCGCAAAGTCCGAGGCAACCCAACCACGAAGTCCATGGTGATGCGCTCCGATTTCCACTTCTGAGGAATGGGCATCTGCTGAAACAAGCCTCCTGGCCGCTGATGCTCGTACTTAACCTGCTGACAATTAAGACACCTGGCCACATACTGAACAATGTCTTTTTTCATCCGCCTTCACCAGTAATGCTGCTTCAAATCACGATACATCTTCATCGCTCCTGGATTAATAGAATAACAAGAATTGTGCGCTTCTGCTAGAATCCTCTCCCTTCGGCCATCGATATCAGGAACACACAATCGACCCCGGAGTCTCAAAACACCATCCTCGCCCAAGGTAATCTCCTTGGCCCTACCTTGGACCACCGTATCCCGAAGCTCTGCCAGACATGGATCATAAAACTGCCGAGCCTTAATCTCACCCAACAAAGACTGAGCAATCACATGAGCTAGAACTCGACGAGGCTCCGAAAAGTCCAACCTCACCAAGCGATTGGCCAAGGACTGAATGTCCAAGGCTAAAGGTCTCTCCTCAACTGTAATGTAGGCCAAACTACCCATACTCGCGGCCCTCCTGCTCAAGGCATCCGCTACTACATTCGCCTTGCCCGGGTGATACAGAATAGTGAGATCATAGTCTTTTAACAACTCGAGCCACCTCCGCTGCCTCAAATTAAGGTCTCTTTGCTTAAAAAAATGATGCAAACTGCAGTGGTCAGTGTAGACCTCACAAGACACACCGTACAAATAGTGCCGCCAAATCTTCAAAGCATAAACAATCGCCGCCAACTCTAAATCGTGCACAGGATAATTCTTCTCATGAACCTTCAGCTGGCGCGAAGCATAAGCAATAACTCTGCCATCCTTCATCAACACACATCCCAAACCGACGCATGAGGCGTCGCAATACACAGTATACATCCTAGACTCAGAAGGCAATGATAAAACTGGAGCTGAAGTCAATGCTGATTTGAGCTTCTGAAAGCTTGTTTCACAATCGTCGTACCATCAAAACGAGGCATTCTTCTAAGTCAATCTAGTCAATGGGGCGGCAATAGAAGAGAATCCTTCCACGAATCGACAGTAATAACCTGATAAACCTAGAAAACTCCTGATCTCTGAAGCTGAAGTAGGACGTGGCCAACTCTGAACTGCCTCAATCTTCTGCGGATCAACCTTGATACCTTCACCGGACACCACATGCCCCAAAAATGCCACAGATTCCAACCAAAACTCACACTTGGAGAACTTAGCATATAGCTTCTGTTCTCGCAAGGTCTGAAGAACAACTCTCAAATGCTGCTCGTGCTCACCAAGGCTCCATGAGTAGATCAATATATCATCAATGAAAACAATCACGAAGGAGTCAATAAACGGCCTGAACACCCTATTCATCAAGTCCATAAATGTTGTTGGGGCATTAGTCAAGCCAAAGGACATCACTAGAAACTCGTAATGCCCATATCTAGTGCGAAATGCGATCTTCGGAACATCAGAAGCCTGAATCTTCAACTGGTGATAACCCGATCTCAGATCAATCTTAGAAAACACCTGAGCACCCTGCAACTGGTTTAACAAATCATCAATGCGCGGCAGAGGATACTTGTTCTTCATGGTCACCCTATTCAACTGACGATAGTCAATGCACATCCGTATAGACCCATCCTTTTTCTTCACAAATAAGACTGGAGCACCCCATAGCGACACACTTGGCCTGATGAACCCTTTGGCCAACAACTCCTCAAGATACTCCTTCAACTCCTTTAGCTCTTTAGGAGCCATACAATAAGGGGGAATGGAAATAGGCTGAGTATCTGGAGCCAAATCAATACAGAAGTCTATATCTCGATCTGGAGGCATGCCTGGAAGATCTGAAGGAAACACATCTGGAAACTCTCGAACAACAGGCACTGAATCAATGGTAGGAGACTCGGCGGTGGTGTCCCGCACAAAAGCAAGGTAAGCTAAGCAACCCTTCTCGACCATGTGCCGAGCCTTCATATAGGAAATGACCCGACTGAATGCACTAACTGAAGAACCCCTCCACTGTAACCTCGGCGACTTAGGCATGGCTAATGTAACTGTCTTGGCATGGCAATCCAACACAGCATGATAAGGAGATAGCCAATCCATACCCAGAATAACCTAGAAATCAACCATATCAAGCAATAACAGATCGGCTCTTGTCTCAAGCCCACAGAAAGTAATCACACAAGATCGGTAGACCCGGTCTACTACCACAAGAGTGGACACATACAAAGAAGAGCCCAAAGATTCACAAGGAACATCCAGAAAAGGGGCAAATAAGGCTGAAACATATGAGTATGTACATACTCCTGGGTCAAATAATACTGAAGCCTCCCTACCAAAGACTGAAATAATACCTGTAATCACGGCGTCTGAGGCCATTGCGTCTGATCTGGCCGGAATAGCATAGAATCTGGTTGTAGCACCTGAAGACTGAGCTCCCCCAGAACGAGCTGGAGCTGACTAACCCCCTCCTGACTGGCCTCCCCCTCTAGGACGGCCCCTGCCAACCTGACCCCCACCTCTAGGTGGTCGAACTGCTGGTGCTGGAATCATAGGTTGGTGACTCTGCTGCACGGCCTTGCCCCGATAGCGCGGGAAATCTCTTCTCACGTGGCCTAAGTCCCCACACTCGTAGCATCTCAAATGTGACATATCATGTTGTCCTGAGGAGTAAGAGTCACGAATGGCTAGAGTGCGATGAGAATCATCTGACACAGCACTAAGATAGGAACCGGAGGATCTCTGACGGCTGGAGTAACCACTGGATGAATTGTGGATGGCTG
Source organism: Nicotiana undulata (assembly GCA_005239495.1). Taxonomy (NCBI): domain Eukaryota; kingdom Viridiplantae; phylum Streptophyta; class Magnoliopsida; order Solanales; family Solanaceae; genus Nicotiana; species Nicotiana undulata. Next base: position 13,663 of record ML277403.1, read on the forward strand.
GAGGACGGTAGGAGCGCTCTGGCATGGCACTGAACTGAGGCCTCGCTGGAACACCCTTGGGAGGTGGTGGAGGTGCTGCATATGAAGGCTTACTGAACTGACCGCCTCCGAACTGACCCCTGCCCCTGGCTGGTGCACTCCTGAAATCACCCGAAAATCTGGCCCTCTTGTCCTGCTAACCCTTCTCCCTACTCCTCAGTCGGTAACCCTCAATCCGTCGAGCTATCTCGACTACGAGCTGGTACAAGGTACCCATCTCTACCTCCCTAGCCATAGAGGTCCTGATACCTGGATGTAAACCTGCCACGAATCGCCGCACCCTCTCGGTATTAGTGGGCAATATCATGAGAGCGTGGCAGGATAACTCTAAAAATCTCGCCTCATAATCAGTCACGGACATCTGCCCCTGCTCTAACCGCTCAAACTGACCCTGAATCTCTTCCCTCTCAGACGGCGGAATGTACCTATCTAGAAACAGCTGAGTAAACTGGCTCCAAGTGACAAGAGAAGAATTCGCTGTCCTGCTAAGAACATATGACTGCCACCAGCGGCGAGCTCTACCCTCAAGCTGAAATGTAGTGAAGTCTACCCCATGTAACTCTAATATCCTCATATTGTGCAGTCTGTCCCTACACCTGTCGATGAAATCCTGGGCATCCCCACCCTGCTCGCCCCCGAAGACTGGTGGGCGAAATCGGGTCCATCTATCTAGCATCTTCTGTTGGTCGCCCTCTGCAACTGGCCTGGGGTCTGGCTGAGCTACTATAGGCTGAACCCCACCCACTGGCGCTGTACCCAGAGTGTGATGTGTTATTTCTTGTCCGGTGGCCTGAGCGGTCGGGGTATGAACTCCCCCTCCTGCCTGGGAAGTGGCAGGATCTGCTGGAAGTACGCCTCCCTGGGACATGGTGTCCATAAATCTCAACACGCGGCCCATGACCTCCTGGAATCCTGGCACCGTCATAAAATCCGCTGGAGCAGGAGAAATTGAAGGCAACTCATCTCGCTCCTCGATGATAGGACCCTCAAGAGGTGCAACTGGCACAGCTCTGGGACGGCCACGTCCCCTACCTCGAACAGGTGCCCTACCCCTGCCCCTACCACGACCTCGAGCGGTGGGGGTAGCAGCCTCTCCCGGATTAGGAACATGAGAAGCGTGCGTCCTCACCATCGGTGAGAGAGTAGAAGATCAAATTTGAGTACATCATCGACTGCACGATAGGATATGAACAAAAAGGAGTTTCTTAACACCCTATAGCCTCCTGAAGATAAGTAAAGACGTCTCTGTACCGATCCGCAAGACTCTACCAGGTCTGCCTGTGACTCGTGAGACCACGTGAGCCTAAGGCTCTGATACCACATTGTCACGACCCAAATCCTAACTCAGGTCGTGATGGCGCCCAACAGCGGGGTTAGGCAAGCCAACATAAGTTTCACTAAGTGTTACCCTTCCCGATTGATAAATTATTCCAACCTTTACCAGTATAATCAAATATAATCATGATAATAACCTGGGATGTGAAATAAAACCATAAATGCGCAAACCAACGATAAGCATGACCATATAATATATACAACCCAAAACCCCAAAACATACACTACGTGTGAGCCAGGAACTAGTGTCACGAGTGTCACGCACAACTACCAGAATATACAAAGATAATCTATATATACAAGTCCACAGTCTAAATAGAATAGACGAGGAATATGACAAAAGGAACTTTAGGGTGCTGCTAGGAGGTCGCCAGTGATAGCAACTCACCGTGAAGTCTAATCACTCAAATTAGTATCTAGCACCGGCATGATAATCAGATGTACCAGCCTCCGGACATGTACAATCAAGTACAGAAGAAGAAGAAGTGCATCATGAGTACATAAATAAATATGTACCCAGTGAGTATCCCGTCTAAACTCGAAGGAGTAGTGACGAAAGGTCGACTAGATACACACTAAGGTCCAGCAATATAATATAAAAAGGGATATGGCAAAAGCAGTAGGCATGTGAAGTAGAAATCAACAAGTACGTAAGCAAAATAATGTAATCCAAGTAACAACTGAAAATGAACTGCAAGTGCCAAATTCTCCGTTTACACAATACCTGTCGATCCCACTACAAGTGACTCAGACTCAAGTGATCATACAATACCAGAACAAGACAACCGGCCAGAGTCATAAGGGTGGTCATAAGGACTGAGGTCATAAGCTAACCCACGATCGCGCATCATACCTGCGACTCGCATGCTGACTCAATAGTAATAAGCTGACCCACGATCGCGCGTCATACCTGCGACTCGTGCGCTGACTCGATAATGATAAGCTGACCCACGGTCGCGCATCATGCCTGCGACTCGTGTGCTTACTCGATAATGATAAGCTGACCCACGGTCGCACATCATGACTGCGACTCGTGTGCTGGCTCGATAATATTGATTAAATAATAAGCTCCCTACGCTCGCGCATCATGCCTGCAACTCGTGTGCTGACTCGATAACAGGTGCATATACATATATAGGTACATATGTGTACCGACTCAACAGTGAACTCAACAGACTGTGTCGCTACCACTGATAGCCAACTGGGATTTAAATCATAATATTTCACCTTTCCATGCCATCTCAACAACAATCACAACTTACAATACATACAAGGTACAATTAAGGCACATAGAGGCATGCTCGTGAGTCCTAAAGCTACCCTACATAACAATATAGTCGCCGCGTGCGGACTCTCGTCACTTGGTGCGTACGCGGCCCCCACATCATGTATACATAGCAAATAAGGAACCTATGGGGACATTTCCCCCTTACAAGGTTGGAAAGGAGACTCACCTCGTGACGAAATCACCCCTCGGATCAAGGATGCGCCCGAAACTCCGAAATCTACTCTCAACGACTCGCAACTATCCATATACAGTATAATTGAATCAATTTGAGCTTAAGGAATAAGAATTAACCAAAATCCTAAAATTTGGCATTCTTGAAGGAATTAGGAATTTTGACTTCGGGCCTACACGTTCGTATTTCGAAAATTCTTGAAGGAATAAATTACCCGAAGTCTAAGGATCATAATTACACAAATTTTCCTTGAGTTCATGGTCTAAAATAGATAGTTCACAAATTTCCCAAAATCCCAAAATTACTACCCAATCCCATAAATTTTGGATAATTTAGGAGAGAAATTCATTAGGAATTGGTAATAAAACTTAAGAAATCATGGAGATTACTTACCTTAATAGCAGTGGTGGAAGGTCCCTTGAAAAGCTCTCTAAAAGCTTGAGGTTGAAGATGAAAATGGAAGATTTCGGCTAAGTCCCGTATTTAAATGAGACTGCCTAGTGAAAGCTTCACTGTGATCGCGACCATAGGCCTGCGATCGCGAAGGCCAACTGGCCAGACCTCTGCGATCGCGGCTGAGGTCTTGCGTTCGCAAAGAACAAACTGACCCGGCCTAGATGCGACCCTACGCAATCGCGAAGATGGGCTGCGATCGCGAAGGTATAGGCTCCAGCCTTCCGCGCTCGCGCTGACACGTCTGCGATCGCAAAGGCCAAGTACCCAACCCTCCGTGATCGCAAAGAGGAAGCTGCAATCGCATAGAATAACCAACAACATAGCCAGATTTCTTCTCTGCGATCGCAACCCTCCCTCTGCGATCGCAGAGAAGAAAACCTGACAACAAAAATTTGGTTTTTCCAACTTAGCTCCCGGTGGTCCAAAACACACCTGAGCCCCTTGGGACCCCGTTCAAAAGCACCGGCAAGTCTGTATTCATGATACGGACTCGCTCGAACTTCCGGAACATGAAAAACAACAACGAAACTCAAAATTCAACCCCAAAACCAAATTGAATCAACTTAAGAACTTAAGAATTATAGAATTCACTTCAATGCACTGAACATGCCTATACCACTCGGAATGACTTAAAATTTTGCAAACAAGTCATAAATTACTATACGGAACTATTCCTGGTCCCGAAATTCCATTCGGACCTCGATAGCACAAAATCACGTCCCAACCCAAATTTCAAACATAAGAAAATCCTGATTTCCATTTCGGGCGCCGAAATGCTCCCGGGTCATCGAAACCCCGAGATGAACATACGCCCAAGTTTGAAATCATCATACGGAGCTACTGGAGCTGACAAAACTCGATTCTGAGATTGTTTGCTCAAAATGTTGACCGAAGTCAAATTTGGCCAAAATAGGCCAATCTTAAGGAACCAAGTGTTCCTAAACCACTCAAACCATTCCCAAATCCTGAACCACCCGCTCCCGCAAGTCATAAAGCACGAATAGCCACTATAGAAGGTTTCATTTAAGGAAACGGGATCCTAATACGCAAAACGACCGGCGGGGTCGTTACAGTAGTGCACGCATAGGACACGAGTTAGAATTAATTAGAGCGCTTTAGGTAAAAACTCAAAGATAGTAATTGGGTAGCAAGAGATGATAGTCAGTGCCCGCTGAATATATGAGTAACACCCCCACCTTGGGGGAGTTACGAAGTGTTATTTATGTTGCACGGGGTGATCTTATAGGCTAAAAACACTTAGGACCCCCATCCTTCATCCCTATTAAATAATTCCTTCGCTTCCTTATTAGACTAATTCACATAAGTTAAGTTCGGTCAGGACCCACCGTTGTGGACCTCGAGAGGTGTCTAACACCTTCCCCTAAAGGTAATTTGAGCCCTTACCCGATTTTTGTTGATGCAAACTAGTATAATCTGAGTTATTTGCAATAGGTGCCCTAACACACCTTAATCTGTTAGGTGGAGGCTCTCCCAATATCCAATTCTTTTCCCTTATCAAAAGGAGTTGTCAAAATGCCGAAACCCGATTTCGCGAGAAAAAAAGGAGCGACATACGACGTGAATTCGGATATAGTCGGGTTCCAATTCTTGTACCGGACAACGGAGGAAACCAAAAAAAAAAAATTGTGTGTGGGGGGGGGGGGGGCGGTTAAGTAATGGGGCCTAAGGCAATGGACTTCATACCCTAGACCTGACCTTGGATTTTAATGGCTTTAAAGTTGAATTCCGCTGCAATGGATATGAAACTCTCTATTTTTATGTAGAATCCGGATCTGTGGATTACATGCATACTGCCATTATGAGTTTTGCAATTGCGAAAAACAGAGTGTTTGAATAATGGTTAAGAAAAGTTTAGTAAAGAAGCCAAGCGAAAAGCGAATACAGTATCCAATTGGATCTGAACATTACACATTGTATGAGAGGTAGGGCAAGGAGTTAGCGCCTTGGTTCATCGTGCCATGATACTCGAAAAATGACGGCAAATTGATTTTATTATTTTGAACATTAAAATTTGTGACCTAAAGCAAAAATTTTATGAGGGGCATTTTTTTCCCTTTCTTTTTGTCTATAGTGATTTTACAAAAACATAATAGTAATATTAACATTGTTTTTTTCTTTATTTTTATCTGTAATAATAATATTGGTTTGTATTATCTTACAAAACATAATACAAAGTATTAATATTTACATTGATAAGAAAACTTCAAGTTAATAAGATTTTAACAACATATAAATAATGTGTTACCTTGGATCTTATCGTAAAAGATATTATTTACCAATGTGAAGAGTTGAGTAGCTTAATTCAAAGTTCTAAAATATTTTATTGTTAAAAAATAGACAATTTTTCTTTCTAATTTTACATGAAGTATGTACTTTTTTCTATATACTTCATTGTTGTCTAAACAAAAATAAAATTAAAATTCCACAAATAAAAATATATTTTGGGCCCTAAAATTTATGGAACCTAAAGTAAAGGCTTTAGGGCATCTCCAATGTTCCCCCATTTCTTCATAATAGGGGTATTTTTTGCCATAATGGAGCTCCAATGCTCTCCCATTTTTGCCCCCAAAATAGGAGATGAATAGTGTTACTTAAAATATGGAGTGACACTATTCATCTTTTTCAATACTATATATATATATATATATATATA
>ML277405.1:0-16749 GCA_005239495.1 Nicotiana undulata
CATTAGAGTTTGCTATTGCTGGTTGCTTTAATTATTTGCTATTGTTGGTTGCTTTAATTATTTACTGCTGCTGGTTGCTTTAGAGTTTAAGGCAATGATCTTCATGTGTACCTTATTTATTTTGATCTTATTGGTTGTAGCAGGCATTCAATGCTGCTTATTTATTTTGAACTATGATTGTTTAATGCTAAGCAGGTACATCGTATTTTGAAGTATGAATGTTTAGTTCTAGGAATTGAGTAGTCAGTAGTCACTGACTTCATTTGCTAGTCAGTGAACAGTAGTCAGTGAAGCTATTTTGATGTTCCTTATTTTGTGTAATGATTAAAGTACAGTAAGTTCAAAAAATAGTTTATAGAATAGCTTATAGAATGGCGGTTATACATAACAGTAGTCACTGACTTCATTTGCTAGTCAGTAGTCAGTGAAGCATAAAATTTTGGAGTAGTAATAGTTCATAGGCTATTATTATTTAGTTACATAGGCTGTTTAAAACCAGAAGCATAAAATTTTCTTGAACCGTTTAATACCGAAAAAATAAATCGAAAATAACCGAACCGAACTTTGAAAAAACCGCACCAAACCGTAAATACTTTGGTTTGATTTGGTTATTAATATTACAAAACCGAAAACCGATAAACCGAATCGTACTTTCATAATAACCGATCGAACCGACTGATGCCCACCCCTACTAGTTGATACAAAGGGATTAGAGTTAGTCCTAGGATTACAAAAGCGTTTATTTTATAAGTCCGTTTGGCTCAGAGTTTTTAGTGAAGAGTTTGAGGAAATCCTACTGAGGAGTAGGTCATGGTTTTTTCACCTTTTGAGCCAGGTGTTTTCCACGTAAAAATCTCTATGTTTTTACTTTACTGCTTTTGTTATTCTGCACAAGTAGAAGTTGGAACACAAAGAAGAACCTGGTTCTTCTTGGGAGACAACACTCAAACAATTGGGTTCCACACATTTAACCTATATTCTTATGTGGTATTGACATCTAAAACATCATAAGGCTATGAGCGGTAGAGGTCAACCCGTAGTAGGTCGACCCAGGGATGTTCAGATTGGTGAGGCTCAGCCCCGATGCTATGTTTTTCTCGCCAGACCTGAGGCTGGGGCCTGTGATGCAGTCATTACAGGTATGGTTTCAGTTTGCAGCAGAGATGCATCAGTTTTGTTTGATACGGGGTCTACATTCTCCTACATGTCTTCATATTTTGCTCCTTATCTGATTATGCCCCGTGATTCCATGAGTACTCCGGTATATGTATCTACACCGGTGGGTGATTCTATTGTGGTAGATCGAGTCTACCGTTCATGCATAGTGGTTATTGGTTGTCTTGAGACCCGTGTAGGTCTTTTACTTCTTGATATGGTTGATTTTGATTTCATTTTGGGGATGAATTGGTTATCTCCCTATCATGCTATTCTGGGCTGTCATGCCAAGACTGGGACCTTGGCCTTACCGGGAGCACCCCGATTAGAGTGGAGGGGGACTCCTGGTCATTCCTCCGGCAATGTTATCTCGTATATGAAGGCTCGACGTATGGCCGAGAAGGGATGTTTGGCCTATTTGGCTTATGTTCGTGATTCTAGTGCCGAGGTTCCTCCTATCCTATGGAGTTTGTGCCCATTTCTCGCGAGTTTCTAGAGGTATTCCCTGCTGACCTGCCGGGTATGCCACCCGACGGGGATATTGACTTTTGCATTGATTTGGCTCCAGACACTCAGCCCATTTCTACCCTGCCATATCGTATGGCCCCGCTAGAGCTAAAGGAGTTGAAGGATCAGTTACAGGATTTGCTAGCTAAAGGCTTTATTAGGCCTAGTGTTTCTCCTTGGGGTGCGCCAGTGTTGTTTGTCAAGAAGAAAGATGGCACAATGAGAATGTGTATTGACTACCGGCAATTAAACAAGGTTGCTATCAAGAATAATAATCCTTTGCAGAGGATTGATGATTTGTTCGACCAGCTTCAGGGTGTCACAGTGTTTTCCAAGATTAACTTGAGATCTGGCTACCATCAGTTGAAGATTAGGGCGTCTGATGTCCCTAAGACAGCCTTTCGCACTCTGTATGGGCATTATGAGTTCTTGGTGATGTCATTTGGGTTGACAAATGCCCCAGTTGCTTTTATGGATTTGATGAACCGAGTATTCAGGCCCTATTTGGATTCATTTGTTATTGTTTTCATGGATGATATATTGATATACTCCCGCAGCCAAAAGGAGCATGATCAACACTTTCGAGCCTTCCTCCAGACTCTGAAGGACAGTTAGTTGTATGCCAAATATTTTAAGTGTGAATTCTGGTTGAGTTCGGTTGCATTTCTGGGCCATGTTGTGTCAGCTGAGGGTATTCAAGTGAATCCCAAAAAGATTTCAGCAGTCAGAGATTGGCCTAGATCCACCTCAGCTATAGAGATTTGGAGTTTCTTGGGCTTGGCTAGTTATTATCGTCGGTTTTTGGAGGGCTTTTCATCTATTGCAGCCCCGATGACCAGGCTGACTCAAAAGGGTGCCCAGTTCAGGTGGTCAGATAAGTGCGATGCGAGCTTTTAGAATCTCAAGACAGCCTTGACCACGGCACCGGTATTAGTTTTGCCCACAGGTTCAGGGCCATATACCGTGTATTGTGATGCTTCATGAGTTGGACTATGTGCAGATTTGATGCAGGATGGAAATGTTATAGCTTATGTTTCACGTCAGTCAAAGTTTCATGAGAAGAACTATCCAGTTCATGATTTAGAGTTGCAGCCATTGTCCACGCATTGAAGATTTGGAGGCATTATTTGTATGGTGTGTCATGTGAGGTGTTCATAGATGATAAGAGTTTGCAATATTTGTTCAAGCAGAAAGAGTTGAATATGAGGTAGAGAAGATGGTTAGAGCTGTTGAAAGACTACAACATCACCAAATTATATCATTCGGGGAAGGCTAATGTAGTGGCCGATGCTTTGATCCAGAAGTCAGTCAGCATGGGTAGTCTTGCTTATATTCCGGTCGGGGAGCGACCACTTGCGTTAGATGTTCAGGCTTTAGCAAATCGATTCATGAGATTTGATGTGTCTGAGACTGGCAGTGTTTTGGCTTATACTATGGCATGTTCTTCATTATTTGATCGTATTCGGGACCGACAATATGATGATCATCATTTATGTGTCCTTAGGGATACGGTTTGGCACGGAGGTTCCAAGCAGGTTACAGTTGATGATGATGGAGTCTTGAGGATGCAGGGCCTTATTTGTGTGCTTGATGTTGATGGGCTTCGTGAGTTGATATTGCAGGAGGCCCATAGTTCCAAGTATTCCATTCATTCAGGCACCGCAAGATGTACCTGTATTTGCGACTGCATTATTGGTGGTGGAGGATGAAGAAAGATATTGTGGCATATGTAGCACGGCGCTTGAACTGTCAGCAGGTTAAGTACGAGCACCAGAGACCTGGTGGTTGGATGCAGCAGATTGAGATTCCTGAGTGAAAGTGGGAGCGTATCACCATAAATTTCTTAGTTGGACTCCCACGAACTGAGAGGATGTTCGATGCGGTGTGGGTCATTGTGGATAGGCTGACCAAGTCAACACACTTCATTCCTGTATCAGTTTCGTATTCACATAAGAGAGATTGTTCGCCTGCATGGTGTGCCCGTGTCCATTATTTCTGACCGAGGTGCTCGGTTTACCTCCCATTTCTGGAGAGCATTTCAGTGTGAGTTGGGAAAACGGGTTGAATTGAGCACAACGTTTCATCCTCAGACGGACGGACAGTCCGAGCATACTATTCAGATCTTGGAGGATATATTGCGAGCATGTGTCATTCACTTTGGGGGGTCATGGGACCAGTTTTTTCCTTTAGCTAAGTTTGCCTATAACAACAGCTACTAGTCGAGCATTCAGATGGCTACTTATGAGGCGTTGTATGGTAGGCCGTGTCGGTCGCCAATTGGGTGGTTTTAGCCGGGAGAGGCTAGGTTGTTGGGTTCAGAGTTAGTTCAGGATGCCTTGGATAAGGTGAAGATCATTTAGGATAGGCTTTGTACAACTCAGTCCAGGGAGAAGAGTTATGCGGACCGCAAAGTTTGTGATTTGGCATTCATGGTAGGAGACCAGGTATTGCTTCGAGTGTCGCCTATGAAGGGCGTGATGTGGTTCGGAAATAAGGGCAAGTTGAGCCCTAGGTTCATTGGTCCCTTTGAGATTCTTGAGAAGGTATGGGAGGTGGCCTACAGACTTGCTTTGCCACCGAGTTTATCAGTCGTGCATCCGGTGTTTCATGTATCTATGCTTTGGAAGTATCTTGCCGATCGGTCTCATGTGCTAGACTTCAGCAGTGTCCAGTTGGACAAGGATTTGACTTATGAGGAGGAGCCGACATCCATATTAGCCCGACAGGTTCGTCAGATGAGATCGAAAAGTTATCCTTCGGTTCGTGTTCAGTGGTGAGGTCGGCCTGTCGAGGCAGCTACCTGGGAGTCGAGTCCGATATGTGGAGCTGATATCCCCATCTTTTCCCCGATTCAGGTACCTTTCTATGTCCGTTCGAGGACGAACGCTTGTTTTAGAGGTGAAGATTTTGTTGACCCAAAAGGTCATCCCGTGTATTTCTAGCTAATTTTGTGTTCCGAGGTCATGAAAACATCCTTCTATCTCACCTCGATTTGCGTGCGCAGCCCGGGCGTGTAACGGGGAAGCCTTTATGTGAAAAACGGACGAAAGAGATAATTTTGTTGCATTGAGTTGACTTTGGTCAACATTTTTGGTAAACGAACCCGGACCCTTGATTTGACGGTCCCGGAGGGTCTGTAAGAAAATATGGGACTTGGCCGTATACCCGGAATTGAATTACGAGGTCCCAAGTCCGAGAAATGAATTTTTGAAAGAAATTGTTTTTTGAAAATATAAGAGGTTTTTGAATGTGTGATTATATGTGAAATTTGTGGTATCAGCCTCGTATTATGGTTCCGGAGCCAGGTACAAGTTCGATATAATATTTATGTCATGTTTGTAAAGTTTGGTAAGAAACGGAAGTTATTTGATGTGATTCGGACCCGTAAATTCAAAGTTTAATGTTTAAGAAGTTTTGGGAAATTTTCATGGATTTTGGGATTTAATTCATTATTTATGATGTTATTTTGGTGATTTGATTACACGAATAAGTTTGTAGGGTGTTTTTGAGGTTGTGTGCATAATTGGTTTGGAGCCCCGAGGGCTCGGGTGAGTTTTGGATAGGCGCCGGGGTGATTTTAGGCCTAAAAATCTGGTGTTGCACAATTTTCTGAGTTCTGGTGTCGTGCACTATGCGATCGCATAGTGTCTTTCGCGATCGCATAACACAGTTTAAAGAGAGGGGGTGTGTAGACTTATGTGATCGCATAGTATTAGCTGCGACCACATAGAGGATTAGGAAGGCTGGGAGTCTGGGTAGAGGTTACACTGTGTGATCGCATTTGCACAGTCGCGATCGCGGAGAATGGGAATCAGTCAACTGTGCGATCGCATTTCCTCAATCAAGATCGCATAGGTCTAAATTCGCCTAGTTATAATTTTTTTTGTCTAAAAACAGAACACTTACGGGATTTCATCCCATTTTCATAACCTCTTCTTCTTCACTTCACTTTGGGCGATTCTTGGAAGAAAGCTTCACCATAACTTCATAGGTAAGTAATTTTAGACTCATTTTTTTCAATATTTATCAATACCTATTAGATTTCTAGGCCTAAAACATGAGATTAAGGGTAGAAAATTAGGGATTTGGGTAGAGTTAGGGCTTTTTGATTAATTGGGAATTTAACCTCGTTTTGGGGTCGGATTTCAAAACAAATTATATATTTGGGCTCGTGCGTGAATGGGTGATAGGGTTTTGGTCCGAATCTCGTGTTTAGACCAAGCGGGCCCGGGGTGGATTTTTGGGAAGAATGTTAGAAAGTCTATAATTAAGCATTGTAATTGAATTGTTTAGAATTTATTGATGTTATTGAGTCAATTATGTCTATATACAATTGATTTGGAGTCGGGTTCAAAAAGAAAAGCGATGCCTGAGGCTTGATTTTGATCCTGGAAGTCGAGGTAAGTGTTTGGCCTAACCTTAGCTTGAGGAAATAGGTGTTGAGTCTTATTTTATACGTGGTTATTCCATGTTCAATGTATAGGTGAGCTGACGAGTACCAATATGTTGTTGTCAAGCATGCCTGTGAGTCGGATATTATGAATTTTGTGATTTTCATTGAGATTTACTGTGTTATGGATTAAACTTCAATTTGGTGGTTATTCATTTGATGGAAACTCTTGGTTGTGAATACTGTTTAGTATTTGCTCGGTTGAGGATTATTTTTTTCTAAGTTATACACTTTTGTGAGATTGGTTATAGCTGTTTCACTTGACGGGACGGTATTATTGTTGTTATTGTTCCCTTGATGGGATGTTGTGATTTATGGTTCTTATTGTTGATTTTTCCTTGCCAAGTTGTTGTTCTTGATATTGTTTGGGTGAGGAAGAGTGTAAAGAACGAGGGGTCATAAAGTGCTATGTTATGATATTTTAGCACGAGGGGTCATTCTGTGCCATGTTATGATATTTTAGCACGAGGGGTCATTCCGTGCCATGTTATGACATTTTAGCACGAGGGGTCATTTCGTGCCATGTTATGATATTTCAGTACGAGGGGTCGTTCCATGCCATGTTACGATATTATTGCACGAGGGGTCATGTCGTGCCGTTTATATTTACTTATTGGGAGGATGAGAGTAAAGCACGACGGGTGATGCCGTGCACTTGTTTGCTCGGTGTTGTTAATCCCGGTTGTTAGTTTGATATTTAAAGTTTTGTCTTGTTATGCTATTTCAGTTAATTGTTATCCCTTTTCCCCAACATGTTTTCCCCGATGTTTGTACTTAACAGTTTACTTCCTGTTGTTGTTATTTTCTTTCGTATATTATTAAATTGCACATGTTGTATTAATTGTCGTGTCCTAGCCTCGTCACTACTTCGCCGAGGTTAGGCTCGGTACTTACTCAGTACATGGGGTCGGTTGTACTGATACTACACCTGCACACTTTTTGTTGTGCAGATCCCGGTACAGGACCCTGTGCACAGTGAGCTAGGAGGCTTCCTTCAGTCCACCTGGAGACATTGAGGTAGTCTTGCAAGCGTCCGCAGGCCTTGGCGTCCCCTTCCACTTCCTTTATTTATATTTTTAGTCTTTCAGAAACATATGTATTATTTCTTTCGGACCTTTATATGTATTAATCATAGATAGTCCGTGACATTGACTCCAAAGATCTGAGTGTGGTTATTTTGGGAATTCGTAAAATTTGTGGATTAGGTTATGTATTTATTTTATTCGTTCTCATTTAAGCTTTTATTTATGGAAAAAGTCATATTTCAATTGTTCTCACTTAATAATAAAGAGTTTTAATAAGCTTGATTAATCACGTTGGCTTGTCTAGCGGGTTCAACGTTAGACACCATCACGGTCCCGATGGTGGGAATTTTGGGTCGTGACATATGCCTAAGATTATGGATGGACAAAGCTTGTCCTCATCAAAAAGGGGGAATTTGTTGGCCCAAGAAAATGAATAGTTTTGAAGATTGAGAAAGGAACTGAGAAATGAACCAGGTTCATCACTGGTTGACATAGACACGAGCAGAGTCAAAGGCACGTGAGAAGCACATGCATGATATAAACGAATTCTGGTAAAATAGAGATATCTTCTGATCGAAAAGATTGCAAAAACTATACGGAGAAGGACTCCTTATTCAGTAAGAACAGTATCTAAGATAAGGAAGGATTTGAGGAGTTGAGATTAACTAGAACCCTTCCACCAAGGAAGAGTAGTATTAGAACTCTAGTAAATTCCTTATCTACTAATATTTTATATTGCAAATTGTTCTTATTGTACAGGTATGCACAAAAGAAGAAGTTAAGAAAGAATTGAGAGTAAAATTAGCGAGGCAATTTTGCAAGCAGCTCGAGTGAAATTTGAGTGTGCGAATCTGAAGCTACCTGAACCAGCTAGAAGAACCAGCTCCAACTGTTTTCTTTTAGTCTAGTTTATTTGTAGTAGGTGGTTTTAACTTGTACCTTGTGATGACTCAAAAGGTCATCCCGTGTATTTCTAGCTAAATATGTGTTCTGAGGACATGAAAACCTCCTTCTATCTCACCTCGATTGCGTGCACAGCCGGGGCGTGTAGCCGGGAAGCCATGTTGTGAAAACACTGATAGAAATGATGTTTTTGTATTGAAATTTGAATATGGTTGACTTTGGTCAGCATTTTTGGTAAACGGACCCGGACCCGTAATTTGACGGTCCTGGAGTGTTCGTAGGAAAATATGGGACTTGGGCGTATGCCCGGAATTGAATTCCGAGGTCCCAAGTCCAAGAAATGAATTTTTAAAAGAAATTGTTTTCTGTAAAATAGAAGAGATTTTGAAACGAAATTCTATGTGAAACCTGTTGTATCGGGCTCGTATTATGGCTCCGGAGCATGGTAGAGGTTCGATATGGTTTATATATGTTGTCTGTAAAGTTTGGTAAGAAACGGAATCCGTTTGACGTGATTCGGACTTTAAATGCAAAATTGGATGTTTAAAGAACTTTTGAGAAATTTCATTGATTATAAGGTTTAATTCGAGGTTTATGATGTTATTTTGGTGATTGGATTACATGAATAAGTCCGTAGGATTTTTTTGAGGTTGTGTGCATATTTGATTTTGAGCCTCGAGGGCTTGGGTGTGTTTCGGGTAGGTCTTCGGGGTGTTTGAAATTAAGAAAACACTGTTGGTGCACCAGATCTGGTGTGCCCACACCTGCGAGCCTAGGGCCGCAAGTTCGAGACAACAGGTGCGCCTCTATGCACGCAGGTGCAGTCCCTCTTAAGATGCGGACCCTTCTCCGCAGAAGCGGTTCCACAGGAGCAGATACCCTTTTCGCAGGTGCGACTCCCTATGGGCATGTCCATCTCCGCATGTGCGACCCATTTCTCGCACCTGTGATAGCGCAGATGTGACCCAAGCACCGCAGGTGCGAAAATCGAGCAGTCATTTTTTTAAAAACAAACTTCAGATGTTTCTTCTTCCACTTTTTCATAATAATAGAGGACCTAGGGCTATTTTCTCAAGAGAGTTTCTTCCCAATTCGTAGGTAAGTGTTCACTAACTGATTTCCTTCAACTTTCTAATGTTTTTCATCAATTATCATCAAGAATCCTAGGGTTTTAATGGTAGAAATTTGGGGATTTGGGTAGAGTTAGGGCTTTTTGATTATTTGGGAATTTTACCTCGTATTGGGGTCGGACTTCAAAACAAATTATATATTGGTCGAGTTTTGGATTTTTGCAAAGAATACTAGAAAATCTATAATTAAGCATTGGAATTGAATTGTCGAGCATTCATTGATGTTATTGAGTCAATTATGTCTAGATACGATTGATTCGGAGTCGGGTTCGAAATGAAAAGCGGTGCTAGAGGCTTCATTTGATCGTGGAAGTTGAGGTAAGTGTTTGGCCTAACCTTAGCTTGAGGGAATAGGTATTGAGTCCTAATTGCTACGTGATTATTCCATGTTCAATGTATAGGTGAGGTGACGAGTACCTATATGTTCTTTTCAAGCATGACCGTGAGTCGGATATTTTCAATTATATGATATTTATTGGATTTTACCGTGTTCATGGGTTTAATATCAAGTTTATAGCTATCCATTTGGTGGAAATTCTTAGTTATGAGTATTGTTGAGTAATTGATCGGTTGAGGAACTTTATGTTGAATTATACACTTGTGTAGGATTGGTTATAGCCGTGTCCCTTGTCGGGACGGTATTATTCTTGTTGATTATTCTGTGCATTTAAGGTTTTTTATTGTTGATTTTTATGCCAACTGTTGCTTTTACGTTGTTATGCACGAGGGGACGTTTTGTGCCGTGGTTATGATTATTATGCATGAGGGTACATTCCGTGTTGTGTTTATGATTACTATGCACGAGTGGACATTCCGTGTCGTGTTGATGATATATATATATATGCACGAGGAGACATTTCGTGCCATGATTGTGATATATATATATATATATATATATATGCACGAGGGGACATTCTGTGCCGTGATTGTGATGTTTTATGCACGAGGGGACATTCCGTGCCATGTTTTTGTTGTTTATGCACGAGGGGACATTCCGTGCCATATTTTATGTTGTTATGCATGAGGGGACATTCCGTGCCGTGTTATGATATATTATGCACGAGGGGACATGCCGTGCCATTTCTTTTCACTTGTTTATTTCGTGTTGTTAATTCTCGTCATTATTTTTGGATATTTAGACTGTTGCTTTGTTCCATCATTTCAGTAATTGCTATCCCTTTTCCCCAACATGTTTCTCCGTTATTGTACTTACAGTTTATTTCTTGTTGCTATTTCTTGTTTTATTTTATTTAAACTGCACAGGTGATATTATTTGTCGTGTCTTAGCCTCGTCACTACTTTGCCGAGGTTAGGCTCGACACTTACTCAATACATGGGGTCGGTTGTACTGATGCTACACCTGCACTTCTTTATGTTGTGCAGATCCCGATACCGTACCCAGTGGACACTGATTGAGGAGGCTTCCTTCAGTCCACCAGGCGACACTGAGGTAGTTCTACATGCGTCCGCAGGTCTTGGCGTCACCTCCTATCTCTCTTCTTTTCCTGTCTTTATGTATTTCTGAGACAATAGCACTTTTTTTATTCAAACCTTTATTTGTAGCAATCATAGACAGTTTGTGAAAATTGTGACACTAGATTTTGGGGAATTATTGTGGGGGAATTTCGTAATACTTTTTAATTAAGCTGTTAGATTTCATTTCTTCCGCACTTTGATTTCTAATTATTCTTGTATATCATTGTTAATTGCTAAAAAATAAAGGAACATGTTAGAATAACTAGTAACGTTGTCTTGTCTAGAAGGTTCAACGTTTGACGCCATCACAGTCCCGACGGTGGGATTTCAGGTTGTGACACGTTGGTATCAGAGCACTAGGTTGTTTAGGTCTCACAATTCACGGACAACTTGGTAGAGTCTGAGGGATCGGTACAGAGACGTATGTACTTATCCCCAAAGGCTGCAAAGTTAGGAATAACTTCACATCTATTCTTCTCTGTCGTGCGATTTGAATTCTAAATGCTAATTGAGATTCTATTCTATTCTCTCGCAGATGGCGCGAACACGTGCTTCGTCATCTACTGATCACCAGCCCGATCCTCCAGTTGCAGCTCCTACGAGGGGCCGAGGACGAGGCCGAGGCCATACTAGAGGCCGAGGCAGGGGCAGGGCTCAGCCCAGAGCAGCAGCCCCAGTGAAGGATCCTCAGGTAGAGGTTGCCGATGAGATTCCTGCTCAGGCAGTTCCAGTTGGACCAGCTCAGGTCCCAGAGGGGTTCATTGCCACCCTGGTACTTCAGGACGCTCTGGTCCGCTTAGTGGGCCTTACGGAGAGCGTGGCTCAGGCCGGTCTACTTCCTACAGCACCAACCGTCTCTCATGTTGGGGGAAAGGCCTAGACTCCTGCTACACGCACGCCAGAGCAGTTAGCGTCGCAGTTCCAGACACCAGTAGCTTAGGCAGTTGGAGTAGTACAGCTAGTTGGTGCAACTCAGACTGTTGACAGAGCAACCATGTCTACCGATGCTTTTTGGAGATTGGATCGGTTCACCAAGCTATTTCCTACTACATTTACTGGTGCACTATTAGAGGATCCCCAGGATTTCTTAGACAGTGGCTATGAGGTTCTTCGGAACATGGGGATCGTGGAGACCAATGGGGTTGATTGTGCTACATTCCATCTTTCTGGTTCAGCCAAGACTTGGAGGAGCGATTTTTGCTTAACCAGGCCAGTTGGATCTTCGCTGTTGTCTTGGGCTCAGTTCTCTGAGTTGTTCTTGGAGAAGTTTCTACAAGTTACTCAGAGAGAGCATCTTCGGAGGCAGTTTGAGCGTCTCCAGCAGGGCTCTATGTCAGTTACATAGTGTGAGACCATGTTCATCACTTGTGCTCGACATGCTATCATGATACTCCCCACTGATCGAGAGAGGGTGAGGAGGTTTATTGAGGGGCTAGATCAGCCTATTAGACATCAGATGGCCAGAGAGACAGGTACTGAAATTTCCTTCCAGGAGGCGGCCAATGTGGCCAAGCAGATTGATATGGTCTTACCGTAGTGCAGTGGTCAGGGTTCTGACAAGAGGCCTCGTAATTTTGGTCGATTCAGTGGTGCCTCATCTGGAGGTAGAGATTCCTTTGGCAGAGGTCATCCTCCTAGACCATTCCAGTCGTCACTTTAGGTATCCCGCAGTGCACCATCAGCTCCTATCAGTGCACTGCCGCTTCAGAGCTTCTAGGGTGGTTATTCTGGTCAACAAGGACAGTTTCAGAGCCATCGATCACAGCAACAGAGATCTTGCTACACTTGCGATGGTATGGGGCACATTTCCAGGTTTTTCCCCCGAGGTTCTGGTAGTTCTCAGTATCAGGGTTCCCGTGCTATGATCCCCGCGCCAGGTGCACCCACAACCCCTCAACCAGCTAGGGGTGGAGGTTGAGGTGCCAGAGGTGGAGGCCACACAGTTAGAGATGGAGGACAGGATATGAGGGGTAGAGGTCAGCCCGCAGTAGGTCAACGCAGGGATGTTCAGATTGGTGGGGCTCAGCCCCGATGCTATGCTATTCCCGCCAGGCCTGAGGCTGAGGCCTCTGATGCAGTTATTACAGGTATGGTTTCAGTTTGCAGCAGAGATGCTTCGGTTTTTTTTATCCGGGGTCTACATTTTCCTATGTGTCCTCATATTTTGCTCCTTGTCTGACCATGCCCCGTGATTCCCTGAGTACTCTTGTGTATGTATCTACACCAGTGGGTGATTCTATTGTGCTAGATCAAGTCTACTTGTCGTGTATAGTGGTTATTAGTGGTCTTGAGACCCGTGTAGATCTTTTGCTTCTTGATATGGTCGATTTCGATGTCATCTTAGGGATAAATTGGTTATCTCCCTATCATGTTATTCTGGACTGTCACGCCAAGACCGTGACCTTGGCTTTAGCGGGAGCACCCCGAATGGAGTAAAGAGGGACTCCTGGTCATTCTTCGGGCAGTGTTATTTCATATATGAAGGCTCGGCGTATGGTCGAGAAGGGTTGATGGGCCTATTTGGCCTATGTTCGTGATTCTAGTGCTGAGGATCCTCCCATGGAGTTTGTGCCCATTGTTCGTTAGTTTCCGGAGATATTCCCTACTGACTTGCTGGGTATGCCATCCGACAGGGATATTGACTTTGCATTGATTTGGCTCCGGGCACTCAGCCCATTTCTACCCCGCCATATCGTATGGCCCCGCCAAAGCTAAAGGAATTGAAGGATCATTTATAGGATTTGCTAGCCAAAGGCTTTATTAGGCCTAGTGTTTCTCTTTGGGGTGCGCCAGTGTTGTTTGTTGAGAAGAAAGATGGCACAATGAGAATGTGTATTGATTATCGGTAATTGAACAAGGTTACTATTAGGAATAAGTATCCTTTGCCGAGGATTGATGATTTGTTTGACCAGCTTCAGGGTGCCACAGTCTTTTCATGGATTGACTTGAGATCTGGCTACCATCAGTTAAGGATTAGGGCATGTGATGTCCCTAAGACAGCTTTTCGCACTCGGTATGGGCATTATGAGTTCTTGGTGATGTCATTTGGGTTGACAAATGCCCCAGCTGCTTTTATGGATTTGATGAACCGAGTGTTCAGGCCCTATTTGGACTCGTTTGTTATTGTTTTCATAGATGATGTATTGATATAATCCCGCAGTCGAGAGGAGCACGAGCAACACCTTCGAGTCATCCTCCAGACTCTGAAGGACAGCCAGTTGTATGCCAAATTTTCGAAGTGTGAGTTTTGGTTGAGTTCAGTTGCATTTCTGGGTCATGTGGTGTCGGCAGAGGGTATTCAGATGGATCCCAAGAAGATTTTAGCAGTCAGAGACTTGCGTAGACCCACCTCAGTTACAGAGATTCAGATCTTCTTGGGCTTAACAGGTTATTATCGCCAGTTTGTGGAAGTCTTTCATCTATTGCAAGCCCTGATGACGAGGTTGACTCAAAAGGATGCCCAGTGCAGGTGGTCTGATGAGTGTGAGGCGAGCTTTCAGAAGCTCAAGACAACCTTGACTATAGCACCGGTGTTAGTTTTTCCCACAGGTTCAGGGCCATATACCGTGTATTGTGATGCTTCACTTGTTGGACTTGGTGCAGTGTTGATGCAGGATAGCAAGGTTATAGCTTATGATTCACACTGAAGGTTCATGAGAAGAACTATCCAGTTCATGATTTAGAGTTAGCAGCCATTGTCCATGCGTTGAAGATTTGGAGGCATTATCTGTATGGGGTGCCATGTGAGGTGTTCACAGATCATAAGAGTTTGCAGTATCTGTTCAAACAGAAAGAGTTGAATATGAGGCAGAGAAGATGGTTAGAGTTGTTGAAAGATTATGACATTAACATCTTATATCATACGGGGAAGGCCAGTGTGGTGGCCGATGCATTGAGCCGGAAATCAGCCAGTATAGGTAGTCTTGCTTATATACCGGTCGGGTAGCGACCTCTTGCTTTAGATGTTCAAGCCTTGGCCAATCGATTCATGAGATTGGATGTTTCAGAGACTGGCAGTGTTTTAGCTTATACTGTGGCCCATTTTTCATTGTTTGATCGTATTCAAGACCGGCAGTATGATGATCGTCATTTATGTGTTCTAAGAGATACGGTCCAACACGGAGGTGCCAAGCAGGTTTCGGTTGATGACGATGCAGTCTTGAGGATGCAGGGTCGTATTTATGTGTCCGATGTTGATGGTATTCATGATTTGGTATTGCAGGAGGCCTATAGTTCCCGGTATTCCATTCATCCGGGTGCCGCAAAGATGTCTCAGGATTTGCGGCAGCATTATTGGTGGCGGAGGATGAAGAAAGATATTGTGGCATATGTAGCTCGGTGCTTGAAAAGTCAGCAGGTTAAGTACGAGCACCAGAGACCTGGTGGTTTGATGCAGCAGATTGTGCTTCCCGAGTTGAAGTGGGAGCGTGTTACCAAGGATTTCGTAGTTGGACTCCCACGGACACATAAGATGTTTGATGCGGTGTGGGTCATTGTGGATAGGTTGACCAAGTCAGCACACTTCATTCCCGTATCAGTTTCATATTCTTCGGAGAAGTTGGCAAAGATCTACATCAGAGAGATTGTTCGCCTGCATGGTGTGCCCGTGTCCATTATTTATGACCAAGGTACTCAGTTTACCTCCCATTTCTGGAGAGTATTTCAGCGTGAGTTGGGCACCGGGTTGAGTTGAGCACATGATTTCACCCTCAGACGGACAGACAGTCTGAGAGTACTATTCAGATCTTGGAGGATATGTTTCGAGCATGTGTCATTGACTTTGGAGGTTCATGGGACCCGTTCTTGCCTTTAGTTGAGTTTGCCTAAAACAACAGCTACCAGTCGAGCATTCAGATGGCTCCTTATGAGGCGTTGTATGGTAGGCCGTGTCGGTCACCAGTTGGGTGATTCGAGCCAGGAGAGGCTAGATTGTTGGGTTCAGAATGTCACGACCCAAATTCCCACCATTTAGGCCGTGACTGCGCCTAACGTTGAACCAGCTAGGCCAGCCAACGTATAGCTTGCAATAGCAATTTAAAATCATTTAACACGAAATAAAATGCTAACTTGACAACTTCAACCATTTAACCAAAAATCGATAACATGTTTTTCCTTCTTTCACATTCCCGACAGAATCCTTCAAGCATTTCTAATAAAGATAGCGAAACTTTAAATGCAAAAAGTAAGAACATAACAGTCATGAAATAACGTAAACTTCCCAAAACTGGGGTGTCACAATCTCACGGACTAGCTACTAGAATACTAAATACAAGTCTGGAATGAAAATACAACACTGTCTTGGAAATAAGGAGAAAGACAATGAAGCGGTAAAGGAAAGAAGCCTCGAGATCCACGAACGCCAGTGTATACCTCGAAGCTTTGACGTGGACTGAAGGTATCTCCCTCAGAACGCTCCACGGGGTCCGGTACCAGGGTCTGTACAACACAAGGAAGTACAGTGTAGTATCAGTACAACCGACCCCATGTACTGAGTAAGTGCCAAGCCTAACCCCGGCCGAAGTAGTGACGAGGCTAGACTTAGCATAATACGATCACCTGTCCTAATCTAAGCAGATATATGTACAAGAATTAACCGATAATGAAGACAAGTATGATCAAATAGAAGAGATATGGGAACAAATAAGGGGAACATATTAACGGGGCAGCAATAATATCGGAACTTAAACAATAAAATAAGCTATGAAGTGTACATGTTGGGGATACAGGAAGTCCACATCTAACTCGCAACGGTACAGTGAGGATGCGGCTGGAAAGTAAAAACAGAAACCGAAGAAACAGCTATCAGTATACGGGAATCAATCAAATAACAGAGCACGACATGTCCCCTCGTGCGTAATCTCAAATATCAAATCCGCACGGCATGTCCCCTTGTGCATATATCACAACATCACAACACGGCATGTCCCCTCGTGTGTTTATAATAAATACCAATCGGCACGGCATGTCCCCTCGTGCATATATAACAATATCAACACTCGGCACGGCATGTCCCCTCGTGCATAACAATAACCTCACCACTCTTCCTTACCAGAACAGTATAAATATCAATGGCAAGGTAATTTCAATATAATAGAAATGCAAG